>CM041791.1:44016238-44043738 GCA_023375725.1 Nephotettix cincticeps
ACATAAACACAACAAACAAAAACACAACAAAATAAAAAACAAACACAAAAAAAAACACAAATACAAAAACAAAAAACAACAAACATAAAAAAACAAAAAAAACACAACAACAAAAACAAAAAAAAAACACAAAAAACACCAAACACCCCCTACCAACAAAACACCCAAACACAAAAAAAACACAACAAACAAACATATAACACAACAAACAAAAAAGAAAAAAAAACAAAACACAAAAAAAAAAAAAACATAACACAAAACACAAACCAACAAAAAAACCAAACAAACACAAACACAACAAACATAAACACAACAAAAAAAACAAAAACATAAAAAACACAACATAACACAAAAAAAAAAACATAAAAAAAAACACAAAAAATAAATAAAAAAAAAAAACACAACAAAAAAACACAACAAAACAAAAAAACACAACAAACACCAAAACAACAAACATAAACACAACAAACACAAACACAACAAACACAAACACAACAAAAAAAAACACAACAAACACAAACACAACAAACACCAAAACAACAAACACAAACACAAAACACAAACACAACAAACACCAAAACAACAAACACAAACACAACAAACACCAAAACAACAAACACAAACACAACAAACACCAAAACAACAAACACAAACACAACAAACACCAAATCAACAAACACAAACACAACAAACACCAAAACAACAAACACAAACACAACAAACACAAACACAACAAACACAAACACAACAAACACAAACACAACAAACACCAAAACAACAAACACAAACACAACAAACACCAAAACAACAAACACAAACACAACAAACACCAAATCAACAAACACAAACACAACAAACACCAAATCAACAAACACAAACACAACAAACACCAAAACAACAAACACAAACACAACAAACACAAACACAACAAACACAAACACAACAAACATAAACACAACAAACACAAACACAACAAACATAAACACAAACAAACACAAACACAACAAACATAAACACAACAAACACAAACACAACAAACATAAACACAACAAACACAAACATACAAACATAAACACAACAAACATAAACACAACAAACACAAACACAACAAACACAAACACAACAAACACAAACACAACAAACACAAACACAACAAACACAAACAAAACAAACATAAACACAACAAACACAACAAACACAAACACAACAAACATAAACACAACAAACATAAATACAACAAACACAAACACAACAAACATAAACACAACAAACACAAACACAACAAACATAAACACAACAAACACAACAAACACAAACACAACAAACATAAACACAAACACAACAAACATAAACACAACAAACATAAAACCACAACACATAAACACCAACAAACACAAAAAACAACAACACAAACACAAACACAACAAACATAAACACAACAAACACAAAACACAACAAAAACATAAACACAACAAACACAAACACAACAAACATAAACACAACAAACACAAACACAACAAACATAAACACAACAAACACAAAACAACAAACACAAACACAACAAACACAAACACCCCCAAACACCCACACAACAAACCATAAACACACCCAACACCAAACACAACAACATAAACACAACAAACACAAACACAACAAACCCCCAACACAACAAACACAAACACAACAAACATAAACACAACAAACAAACACAACAAACACAAACCACAAACCAAAACACCCAACAAAACACAACACCCCCCAACAAACACAACAACATACCACACCAACCAAACAAAACACAACAAAATAAACACCAACAAACACAAACACAACAACACAAACACAACAAACAAAACACATAACACACCAAACACAACAAACACTCACCCCCAACACAACACCAAAACACACAAACCAAAACACAAACTGATTTATTTACATTTCTCAAAAAGTAAACATAAAATAATTACAACAGCTGATATTAAATATACTATTAATAACTCTAATACAACACTTCTCCTTTCTTCAACAAGCTTGCAACTAGTACGACTTGGCGTGGTTATCTACTGCTCCAGTTCTTGTTCTTAGTTGATCGGCATGTTTTCTTTTCGATATATTACCAGATAGAACTTCGTATGAATAAGGTCCATTTTTTCTTTTAACGACTCCTGCACTCCAACCATCATTCTGTTCATTTCTTATCCATACATCTTCTCCCTCTTCAAAACTCCTAGGCCTGGTTTCATTTCCTCCTTTCATTTGCTCTTTCCATGCTTGATATTCCATTTTCTTCCTGTAATTTGGTTTTATATTATCAAACACACTTGGAAGTCTGCGACCATAAAAAATCTCTGAAGGTGCTCTTCCAGTTGTCTTTTGGGGCCATTTCTATAGCTAAACAAAACATTCTGTAAAGCCAGTCCTGAATCTCCAACATCTTCTTTTGTGCTTTTATACCTTCTTTTGAGCAACAATCAAAATAAACCACCACACAACAAACCAACAAACACAACAAACACAGATCTCAAAAATAAAACACAACAAACTATTATTTAGTATTATAGTTTTATATTTCACTGGCGACGAGGATGCCTAAAGGAAGAGGCAGGAATGAGGCAGGTAATGTTTTAGAAAGTACTGAAAACCTTAGAAGTAAAATGGAAAAGTTTTCTTGCCAACCATTTGATGAAAGAACTGACTGGGAGGAATATGAAAGTCATTTTTTGTTAATGTGCAGGGTTAAAGGTTTAGGACAGGATACTGTGGAAGCAGAGGAAGCTCGACGAGACCTGCTCCTTGCCTATGTAGGACCAATACCATTAAAGAAAATATCAACCTTTCTTTTACCAAAAAAGGTTTACACAAGCTCATGGCATGAAATTACTGAAGCTTTTAAGTCGGTTTATAAGCCTAAAAAGACTATGTTTGCTGCTAGAATGGAGTTTGAACAAAGTTTTAGAGGGGAAAAAGAATCCTTTTCGGCTTTTGTTATTCGTTTAAAAGAATTGGCATTGTTTTGTAAATACACCAATTTTAATGAACGAATCAGGGACAGATTTGCAAGTGGAATAAGATTCCCAGAGTTCGAAATTGAGATCCGTCAGAGATGGCCAGAAGGAAATAGCTCCAATGGGAGTCATTTGACACTGACAGAACTTGTGACCTTGGCTGAGTCTATGCAATTGGCTAGATCAGAGCTCAATGGGTGTGACGATTCAAATGAGAATTTATTTGTAAATAAAGTCAGGAACCGATTTGAATCAAGAAATAAAAATAGGAATATTGAAAATAAAAGGGAAACAGTAAGAAAAAATGCATGTTACAAATGTGGATGGTCACATGAAAATGACAGGGTGTGTCCAGCCAGAGAGTCAAAGTGTTACAAATGTGGAAAAATAGGACACTTTGCCAAAGTTTGCCGAAGAAAAGTAGTTAACAAGTTAGTCGAAGAAGAAACAATAGAAAGTTCATGTGAATCAGACAAAGATGAATTAGGAATAAATGAAGTTCAAAAGACCTCACCAAAGATTCCAAGGGCACAGATTGAAGTTGAAATAAATGGTTGTCCAGTCAAAATGGAGTTTGACTCAGGGGCCAGAGCGTCTATAATAGACCGTTCACTTTGGATAAAAATTGGAAAACCAAAGTTGAAAAGGTGCCAAACTAAATTTGCCAGGCTATACACATTTTATAGACACATTGCAAAAATGCACAACCACCGAACAAACACAACAAACACGAACACCTAACAAAACACAAACAAACACAAAAACAAACACAACAAACAACACACAAAACACCACAAACACAACAACATAAAAAACACACACCCAAACACAACAAACACAAACACAACAACACAACACACCAAACACAAACACAAACACAACAAACATAAAATTTTAACACACAAACAACACAACAAACACAACAAACATAAACACAACAAACACAAACACAACAAACATAAACACAACAAACACAAACACAACACACATAAACACAACAAACACAAACACAACAAACACAAACACAACAAACACAAACACAACAAACACAAACACAACAAACACAAACACAACAAACATAAACACAACAAACACAACACAACAAAACAAACAACAAACATAACACAACAACACAAACACAACAAACACAACCAACAAACATAAACACAACAAACACAAACACAACAAACACAAACACAACAACAAACACAACAAACATAAACACAACAAACATAAACACAACAAACACAACACAACAAACATAAACACAACAACCACAAACACAACAAACACCAAAACAACAAACACAACACAACAAACACACAAACACAACAAACACAAACACAACAAACACAAACACAACAAACACAAACACAACAAACACAAACACAACAAACATAAACACAACAAACACAAACACAACAAACACCAAAAGAAACACAAACACAACAAACACAAACACAACAAACATAAACACAACAAACACAAACACAACAAACATAAACACAACAAACACAAACACAACAAACATAAACACAACAAACACAAACACAACAAACACAAACACAACAAACACAAACACAACAAACACAAACACAACAAACACAAACACAACAAACACCAAAACAAACAAACACAAACACAAACACAACAAACATAAACACAACCAAACACAATAACACACAAACTAAACACAACAAACATAAACACAACAAACACAAAACACAACAAACATAAACACAACAAACACACAAACACAACAAACATAAAACACAACAAACATAAACACAACAAACACAAACACAACAAACATAAACACAACAAACACAAACACAACAAACATAAACACAACAAACACAAACATAAACACAACAAACACAAACACAACAAACATAAACACAACAAACATAAACACAACAAACACAAACACAACAAACATAAACACAACAAACACAAACACAACAAACATAAACACAACAAACACAAACACAACAAACACAACACAACAAACATAAACACAACAAACACAAACACAACAAACACAAACACAACAAACATAAACACAACAAACACAAACACAACATACATAAACACAACAAACACAAACACAACAAACATAAACACAACAAACACAAACACAACAAACATAAACACAACAAACACAAACACAACAAACATAAACACAACAAACACAACAAACATAAACACAACAAACATAAACACAACAAACATAAACACAACAAACACAAACACAACAAACACAAACACAACAAACATAAACACAACAAACACAAACACAACAAACACAAACACAACAAACACAAACACAACAAACATAAACACAACAAACACAAACACAACAAACACAAACACAACAAACATAAACACAACAAACACAAACACAACAAACATAAACACAACAAACACAACAAACACAAACACAACAAACACAAACACAACAAACACAAACACAACAAACATAAACACAACAAACACAAACACAACAAACATAAACACAACAAACACAAACACAACAAACACAAACACAACAAACACAAACACAACAAACATAAACACAACAAACACAAACACAACAAACATAAACACAACAAACACAAACACAACAAACACAAACACAACAAACATAAACACAACAAACACAAACACAACAAACACAAACACAACAAACATAAACACAACAAACACAAACACAACAAACACAAACACAACAAACATAAACACAACAAACACAAACACAACAAACACAAACACAACAAACACAAACACAACAAACACAAACACAACAAACACAAACACAACAAACATAAACACAACAAACATAAAAACAACAAACACAAACACAACAAACATAAACACAACAAACACAAACACAACAAACATAAACACAACAAACACAAACACAACAAACACAAACACAACAAACATAAACACAACAAACACAAACACAACAAACACAAACACAACAAACACCAAAACATCAAACACAAACACAACAAACACAAACACAACAAACACAAACACAACAAACATAAACACAACAAACACAAACACATCAAACATAAACACAACAAACACAACAAACATAAACACAACAAACACAAACACAACAAACATAAACACAACAAACACAAACAAAAAAAACATAAACACAACAAACACAAACACAACAAACACAAACACAACAAACATAAACACAACAAACACAAACACAACAAACATAAACAAAACAAACACAAACACAACAAACATAAACACAACAAACACAAACACAACAAACACAAACACAACAAACACAAACACAACAAACATAAACACAACAAACACAAACACAAACACAACAAACATAAAACACAAAACAACAAACAAAACAAACACAAACACAACAAACATAAACACAACAAACACAAACACAACAAACATAAACACAACAAACACAAACACAACAAACATAAACACAACAAACACAAACACAAACACAACAAACATAAACACAACAAACACAAACACAACAAACACCAAAACAACAAACAAAAACACAACAAACATAAACACAACAAACACAAACAAACATAAACACAACAAACACAAACAAACACGAACACAACAAACACAAACACAACAAACATAAACACAACGAACACAAACACAACAAACACAAACACAACAAACATAAACACAACAAACACAAACACAACAAACACAAACACAACAAACACAAACACAACAAACACAAACACAACAAACATAAACACAACAAACACAAACACAACAAACATAAACACAACAAACACAAACACAACAAACATAAACACAACAAACACAAACACAACAAACATAAACACAACAAACATAACCACAACAAACACAAACACAACAAACATAAATACAACAAACACAAAATTTTATACAGCACTTCGACTGTCTAAGAAACAAACTAATTTGTAATATGATCGGGATTCTACTGGGAGTTCTACTGGGTGGGAA
Source organism: Nephotettix cincticeps (assembly GCA_023375725.1). NCBI lineage: Eukaryota > Metazoa > Arthropoda > Insecta > Hemiptera > Cicadellidae > Nephotettix > Nephotettix cincticeps. The sequence goes on from CM041791.1 coordinate 44,023,252, forward strand.
TCCAGTACTCTATTCATTTAGCTATGACTGCCAAACCCGCGAAATATAAAATACAAATGTGGCTAAGTCCAAATTGTAAAACAATCGAAAAAAAGCCTTATTAAATTTGAAAATAAATAAAATGCACGATTCAGAAAGAATAAAACCACAACAGATTAATTAATTTAAAACTTTCAAACTGTATCAAAAACACCTATTAAAAGCTAACAGAAAATATTTTAAGTATGAAAATAGTTTAAGCGCAACGAAATTAAATTACTGAACAGAAACTTAATTGTTTTTATTCGGGGAAGGGAATGTTTGTAAGCAGACACGACGTGGTGTCTAGACAGGTCACAGATGGCAAATGTCTGTACCACCTTGAGTAGAAATGTACTACTGCAACACCTGTCGTGTTCCACCTACGACCAGAAAATGCATTTATTGAATTATCAGAGAGGCCAGTGATGCGATATTAGAAGACATAAAAGATGCAAAACTAATCACATTTAAGTTAAAATTTGTGAAACTTTTTATTGTAATATTTTTATATTTTTTTACTTTTTATTTGTTGTTCTTTCGACGGTTTGACGAACTGTCAAACGATTATAAACAGCTGTTTTGGTTTGTATTGTTTACATATTTTATTCTCCATAAGCGTAATGTTACATTTTTAGATTTTAAACTTAATATTACAAGAAAACACGAATTTTCCTGGACATTAGACCTATCTAGAACTTATTTTCTACTCGGAAATTAGTTATTTCCAAAATTTAAAGAAATTCCTCGGCGCCGTTTTCGAGATCCGTGTGCAAATATATATACAAACCTTGCTCGTATTATAGTATTGGATCAGCTGTTGTATATCTTTCCTATAAGAGCCGTATTACATTTAGGTTTTGTTTGAGTTTGGATTGGATTTGAAAATTGTGAATTAATCCATTCAGATTTATTAGTTTTATGGGAATGTTATTAATATGTCTTATTGTTTCAGTATTGTTATTCATTATGCCGCGACTCAGAATATATAACCTTTCACAATGAAGCCGTAATGCTATTCGACTTCAGAACGTGGCCAATCTTAAAGTTAACATGTATTTACTGACAGGCGTTACGAAGTTCGCCGGGTCAGCTAGTATATATAACATTATATGGTACAAATATAATGGATATACATATGGATCTTGGTGGTCCGCGAGTGGTATATAGAAGTATATAGATGTAAATCTATATTTCCTACAACATTATTAATCCTAGATTTTGGGTGTGATTAATCCAACTCTACATCATTAAATCACTTTCCTACAAGATGGAACACTTACAAATCACTTACAAATAAATGATGTCAGATCTCAAAGATTGTTTACCTATCAACTTCCCAACTTGAATGGGTCAATGAGACTCTTTTCTTGGCCAGCAAGATCTCTGGAACTGATTGCCTTTGGGGGATTTATGAATATATTATTTACTTAAATTAAATTCAATAAATATCGTGGAGGAACCTCTCAAAGGATTCAAGTAGTAGTAGAAAAGGTTGTGGTATAGCCAGGGGTGCCACCCCCCCCATCCCCACAAAACTTAGAACTAGCCCCCCCATGTACGTTGGCACCTCATACCATAAACAAAGATGTAAATAATACTCGTAAGCACCCCTTATTTTATCTAAAACTAAAAGAAGATTTATAAAGGTATTAAAAACCCATAGGGGGTTTAATACCTTTTTAAATACGGTACCATCTTGCTTCCTCGCTGCATTTAAACTCAATAACTTTATATTTCACTTCCAACTGTTGTTTGACCTTTTTACAGTGTTAATTCCATTTGTCATGCCTAACGGTAGCATTGCAAAACAACTCTAAACATTTATACTTAAAAAGTTTTTGCTTTTTGGGTATTTTATTAGTGTACCTAACGGTAGCATTGCAAAACAACTCTAAACATTTATACTTAAAAAGTTTTTGCTTTTTGGGCATTTTATTAGTGTACCTAACGGTAGCATTGCAAAACAACTCTAAACATTTATACTTAAAAAGTTTTTGCTTTTTGGGCATTTTATTAGTGTAAAAACATTAAAAAATTTAACGAACTTATCATCACAACTCAGTGGTAATATTAGTTTTGAGATGGAAAGGGTAACAAACACAAAGACGCAAGGGCAACGATCACATAACCTAGTCGCGCAGCTTGTGTCTGTCGTATGACCACCATCACGACTCTCGAAGATAACAGAGTACTTCCGAAACTCGCCGGACCTTCCGCTGCCGCCACAATCACGGACAATATTCGAGCACTGTCATTGCCATTTATTTATTTTCAGATAGAAAAACAAACAATTTTTAAATTAATACTGCGTTCATTATTATTTACGTTCTATCTAGTGATGTAATATATTTTTCAATGTCATCACGTTAAACACTGTTAAAATCCGTTTTACCCCCCTTCAAAAAAATTGTTTGGAACCCCCCCCAAGAATTTCAATGACACAGTCTGCGTCATAGACCCCCCTGTGGGCACCCCTGGTATAGCTTAGTAAAACGTAAGAAACGGTTAGGGTAATGAAAAGACAGTTTTTTACAAGGATTTTACTTAATTTTTTATTTATAGTTCTATTTACAGTATAGTCTGGTTTATCTAGATTAATGTACCCGATGCGGATTTTCTAAAACTGCACTGAAAATGTACCATTATAGACATCCACGTCGCATAGACGATAGTGAATGGTGCCTGCAGTATTAGTGCTTGCTGCGGTATCCCCATCTTCATTTTCGATTTTAATTTTGAAACAATTAATTACTTTTAATATATTTAATTGTTAATTATTTGCCACTAGTTCTTACTCGGTGTTTCAATAAAATATTACTCTCTTTTTTGTTTTAAAGAGACATGTCTTAATCAGAAAACGCTAAAAAATGTACACAAGTCATTTCAGTTCGCTGGAAATTTTAATTGTTTATTTACTTTTCTGAATATAGAATTATGATTATCATTAAGTTAATTATTGAATTAATTTAAGATACAAAGTCTGACCTGTACTAAGTGATTAGTCAATACTGTATTTCCGATGTAGCTTTTAATAATCAGCACTAATATATATTAGCTTTGAATTGATATAAATCTGATCGGAAGATGCAAAGTTTGTAATCACCCAGAGGAGTCCACACCGCCTAACTCTTCCAGAGTAAAACTGACTCGACTTGGACAAGGACGGTCCTACCTCGGTAATAGCTGCTAGCTCTATTACTTACACGAGTTGGATCAACATGATCCTATTTCGGTGACCACTGCTTGCTGAATGCTCAACTCTTGTATATGCACAAACACAATTACTCATGCACATGACAACTGAGAACCAATAATATTTTAATAGATTAGATTAGATTATTGAAATGGTGAGCATACCACAAGGTAGCTATTTTAAGACAAGTATGAATGAGGATTGATTGTAAGATGATTGTGGCGCGATCTTGTAGTCTTGTTACTGACTAAGGCTGACATGTTCCTTAGACAGGGCTTTTAATTAATAGCCCAAGAGCCGATGGCAACTAAGGGACCTACAGGTTAGTGTGGAATCCGAACCACGGCCTCTGAATTACAAATTGGTCTAATTATGAGGATGGTCTTTGCGGATTAACGTAGTTTTCAATAGTGCGGACGTTAATCCACATAAGAGAACACTACACCCACCGACCACCGCTCACAACTATCCACAATTCGTGACCACCAAGTAGCTGGATTACAGGATGACACCACCATCCCAGTCTAATATTCTTTTTTTGGTGGGAAATGTAAGTATTCGGATTTGTCAAGTTTCTTCTCCATCTTTTGGTGGTGAGTCCATCTTTTAGAATATTTACATCACTATCGATCCCACAAGAAATTATTTTTATCTTACATAGATTTCCGTTCTTTTGTCTGATTCATTCCCAGGAGATAAATTTTGATCCATCATATTTTATCGAAAATTATCTAATAATTTATTTTAATTGTGAACCAACCTGTCACATGCTGCAGACTGCGTATAACCTTTGTGCAAAAAAACATAGACAAAAAATATCGCTAGTGTTTAACGTATTAAAAATTTGTTCTTAATTTTATCAAAGGTTAAAAGGTTATTATTATTAGTTTTAGGTAGGATATAAAACCCTCTTGTGACATTAAAACAATCTTCTTTTAGCCAATTTCCCATAGGGAAGAAGCTATTAACGTAAATCTCATGGCAAAACTTAAGCCTGGGATCATGTTATTTTTTCATTTTTGGGTGCCCAGAGGCCAAAAACAATAGTCGTTAAAATTTTTATATATTATTAAAATTATATATATATATAAAATAATATATATATATAATTGTGTGTGTGTGTCTATGAACACGATAACTCTCGTAAAAATGGTCCAAACCTGACCAAATTTGGTAGACGTGTATTCCTAAATTTGCTCGGACGAGTTCAGTCAATCGAACAGAGTTTGGGGGGTTTTGTACTCAAAAATTGGGTTTTTTGTGTTTTTCATATGTAATTGTAAAACATTTTAAATTTTTTAGCGAATTTCCCATAGGGAAGAAGCTATTACCGTAGGTCTCATGGCAAGAGTTAAGCCCGAGACCATGTTATTTTTTCTTCTTTAGGTGCCCAGAGACCAAAAACAATAGTCGTTAAAATTTTTATATATATATATATATATGTATATATATATATATATATATATATATAATATATATATAATATATATATATATAATATATATATATTATGTATATATATGTGTGTCTGTGAACACGATAACTCTCGTAAAAATGGTCCGATCGAGACCAAATTTGGTAGAGACGTGTATTCCTACAAATGCTCGGACGAGTTCGTAAACCAGACATATCGGTCAATGGGAACGGGTAGTTTGGGGGGGTTTTGTACCCCAAAATGGGGTTTTTTGCGTTTTTCACATGTAATTTTTAAAAATTTCTAATTTTATATTTCACCATTGGAATCAGCTTAAAAAAACTACACAATTAAGTTCCTTAAAGTTTTTCTCTATCTCAAACGGTTACCGAGATATAAAAAAATCTAAACACAGTACGTTGTATTTTGAGGCTCCAATGTTAATCTTATGGAGGTTTAGGAAAAATTAATTTTTCACTTATTATCTAATTTTTTTTATGAAACTTGATATTTAGCTTCATGTGGTTGAGATCCATACATTTGTGCTAAAAAATCATAGTTTATGTGTTTATCATGGCAGCAAACCTGCATACTCTTTTCCCATGTTAATCATATGGAGATTAGGCAAACTCCTTTATTTATGGACAGATGTTGATAAAAGTTGGTATAAATGTTAAAAATAAAATTTTTGATGGTATACTTTCAGTGTTCCTCACAGCAGCAAACCTACTCACTCTTTCCCATGTTAATCTTATGGAGAATAGGCAAATGATTCTCACGTTTATCGACAGATTTTGACCAAACTTGTCATATATTATTATTATTATATTATTGATTTTGAAATTCGCTGAGTACGCAGGTCTGCTGCGACGGGGGTATTCTTTCAATAATAGAATCAGCTTAAAAAACTACACAATTTAGTTCCTTAAATTTTTCGTAAAAATGGTCCAATCGAGACCAAATTTGGTAGAGACGTGTATTCCTACAAATGCTCGGACGAGTTCTTAAACCAGACATATCGGTCAATAGGAACAGGTAGTTTGGGGGGGTTTTGTACCCAAAAATGGGTTTTTTGCATTTTTCACATGTAGTTTAAAAAAAAATTTTAATTTTATATTTCACCATTGGAATCAGCTTAGAAAACTACACAATTAAGTTCCTTAAAGTTTTTATCTATCTCTAACGGTTACCGAGATGTTAAAAAATCTAAACACAGTACGTTGTATTTTTGGGCTCCAATGTTAATCTTATGGAGAAAAAATAATAGTATTTCACTTATCAATTAATATTTTTTTATTAAAGTTTATATTTAGCTTCACGTAGTTGAGATCTATCTATTTATGCTAAAAAATCATTGTTTATGTGTTTATCACGGCAGCCAACCTGCATACTCTTTTCCCATGTTAATCATATAGAGAATAGGCAAATTCCTTTATTTATGAACAGATGTTTATGAAACTTGGTATAAATGATCAAAATAAAAATTGTTTATGCTAGAAATGCCTACTTTCAATGTTCCTCACAGCAGCAAACCTGCATACTTTTTCCTATGTTAATCTGATGGAGAATAGACAAATACCTATCATATTTATTGACAGAACTTGTATTATATCATTATTATTATATTTTTGATTTGAAAATTCGCTGATTACGCAGGTCTGCTGCAACGGGGTATTTAGTTTTAGTTTTACTACATAACTACAGATTCAATATGCACTTTAACCGTAAAAATAATTCTAAAACAAACAACCACTGTACATCTAACCTCAAACGCCTACACTTTGACAGTTCAGTATTAAAATGTTAAATATTGAACACTCACTTACGCACTAAGTGCTTGTAAATCTAATCTCAAAATCAAACAGCTATGCTTTGGCAGTTAAGTATTGAAGTGTCAAACAGTGACTACTCCCACATGCGCTAAGTGTACCGCTGGGCTTGTAAACACCCCAATATATAGAGTATGCATTCCTCATGTTATACATTCCATTCATCGTTAATAAGACTTGGCATGTCCAGCAAGGTACTGCAGTTGCGTCTGAAATATTGAAGAAGCTTCAGATAATATTCACATCTTATCTGTTATTTTTATAATTTTTTTTCTAAATCCGGTCCGGAATTCGGATGATTTGGGTCCGGATAGACTGGAATTTCCTGTATATATATATATATGCACATACGTCTATGAAAATTAAGAAACAGCAATTATTAACTCATAATAAAAACTTAACCTTTTGAAATAAATTTAAATAGAAAAAAGGATTGATGGAATAACAAAAATAGAGTCAATATATTTATTACAGAAAATGTTTATATGCTACACAATGACTGTCTAAACAAGACAATATTAGAAAACATAAATAAGTAACAATTACTTAATATTGTACAAAAACAACAATGTTAAAATTAATTACAACCTATGTACACATGTCAATTTGGACTCTGTACAATAGATAATACTTATCTTCTACAAAACTTTCTCACAAAGATGTGATCTATTGTCTTTGATAAAAATAAATATCCAAAACTTAACAGAATCTGTTTCCTATATACACAATATTTGGAAAATATTTACAAAAATACTAAAATAAGGAAATAAGGTTAAAAAGCACCTTAGATTAATTGTATAAATGTGTATATCTCAACTATATCTTCAAATTAAAACTGAGTTCATTACTGCATTCAGGATTTCATAAACTCATGACTTTTTGTCTTAACAGAATAATGCAGTTGTAAATTTTTAGAGCTGGGCCGAGCTTCAAGCCAAGAACTTTGGTTAAATCCGCTTGTGTCATCATCAAAAATGATTCACCATCAACTTCCTGTACAGAGAAGAAAATAATCAAACAAAGTAAAACAAAAAATATCTACTACACTAAAACAATGCTTTGTATATGATTCCAACTATCAAAACCAGCAGTTCCCAAAAGGTGGCCCATGGACTCCTAGGGGTCCATGAATAGCTTCTTCAAATATATTACATAAAAACACACAGTGCCTACATATTTTTTAACTTAGGCGGAATGTGGTGACTGATGATGGTATTGTGGTGAAATTACTGAAACTTTAAATCAACAGCTCTGATAAAGTAACTTCTGTTTTCCTGTATAAAATAAAACTTACTTAGGTAAAACAAAATAAGTGTGTCTGTTTAAAATAAAATATATTTTGTTTATTTTAAAACTTGTAATTGTATTTCCTTTAAATGTAAGTACATTAAATATGAAAAGCATACACAATTTTCAATTACCATAACCAAATTTAACATTTTACTTTCATTATTATACATATAAAGCACCAAAATTGTACAACCTAATATACAACAGTGTGATAGACATTAAAAATAAACTTAACTTGTCTTACCTCCAAGCATTAAAAAATTGGCTTTTACACCACAAACACAACAAACACAAACACAACAAACATAAACACCACAAACACAACAAACACAAACACAACAAACATAAACACCACAAACACAACAAACACAAACACAACAAACATAAACACCACAAACACAACAAACACAAACACAACAAACATAAACACAACAAACACAACAAACACAAACACAACAAACATAAACACAACAAACACAAACACAACAAACACAAACACAACAAACATAAACACAACAAACACAACAAACACAAACACAACAAACATAAACACAACAAACACAACAAACATAAACACAACAAACATAAACACAACAAACATGAACACAACAAACATAAACACAACAAACATAAACACAACAAACACAAACACAACAAACATAAACACAACAAACACAAACACAACAAACACAAACACAACAAACATCAACACAACAAACACAAACACAACAAACACAAACACAACAAACATAAACACAACAAACACAAACACAACAAACACAAACACAACAAACATAAACACAACAAACACAAACACAACAAACATAAACACAACAAACATAAACACAACAAACATAAACACAACAAACACAAACACAACAAACATAAACACAACAAACATAAACACAACAAACATAAACAAAACAAACATAAATACAACAAACACAACAAACACAAACACAACAAACATAAACACAACAAACATAAACACAACAAACACAAACACAACAAACATAAACACAACAAACACAAACACAACAAACATTAACACAACAAACACAAACACAACAAACATAAACACAACAAACACAAACACAACAAACATAAACACAACAAACACAAACACAACAAACATAAACACAACAACCATAAACACAACAAACACAAACACAACAAACACAAACACAACAAACACAAACACAACAAACATAAACACAACAAACACAAACACAACAAACACAAACACAACAAACACAAACACAACAAACATAAACACAACAAACACAAACACAACAAACATAAACACAACAAACACAAACACAACAAACATAAACACAACAAACACAAACACAACAAACATAAACACAACAAACAAAAACACAACAAACACAAACACAACAAACATAAACACAACAAACACAAACACAACAAACATAAACACAACAAACATAAACACAACAAACACAAACACAACAAACATAAACACAACAAACACAAACACAACAAACATAAACACAACAAACACAAACACAACAAACATAAACACAACAAACACAAACACGACAAACATAAACACAACAAACACAAACACAACAAACATAAACACAACAAACACAAACACAACAAACATAAACACAACAAACATAAACACAACAAACACAAACACAACAAACACAAACACAAAAACACAAACACAACAAACACAAACACAACAAACAAACACAACAAACACAAACACAACAAACATAAACACAACAAACACAAACACAACAAACATAAACACAACAAACATAAACACAACAAACACAAACACAACAAACACAAACACAACAAACATAAACACAACAAACACAAACACAACAAACATAAACACAACAAACACAAACACAACAAACATAAACACAACAAACACAACACACACAAACACAAACACAACAAACCATAAACACACAACACAAACACAACAAACATAAACACAACAAACACAAACACAACAAACATAAACACAACAAACATAAACAAAACAAACATAAACACAACAAACACAAACACAACAAACATAAACACAACAAACACAAACACAACAAACACAAACACAACAAACACAAACACAACAAACACAAACACAACAAACATAAACACAACAAACACAAACACAACAAACATAAACACAACAAACACAAACACAACAAACATAAACACAACAAACACAACAAACACAAACACAACAAACATAAACACAACAAACACAAACACAACAAACATAAACACAACAAACACAACACAACACAACAAACATAAACACAACAAACACAAACACAACAAACATAAACACAACAAACACAAACACAACAAACATAAACACAACAAACACAAACACAACAAACATAAACACAACAAACACAACACAACAAACACAAACACAACAAACACAAACACAACAAACATAAACACAACAAACACAAACACAACAAACACAACACAACAAACACAAACACAACAAACACAAACACAACAAACACAAACACAACAAACACAAACACAACAAACACAAACACAACAAACACAAACACAACAAACACAAACACAACAAACATAAACACAACAAACACAAACAACAAACATAAACACAACAAACATAAACACAACAAACACAAACACAACAAACATAAACACAACAAACACAAACACAACAAACACAAACACAACAAACACAAACACAACAAACATAAACACAACAAACACAACAAACACAAACACAACAAACACAAACACAACAAACATAAACACAACAAACAAACACAACAAACACAACAAACATAAACACAACAAACACAAACACAACAAACATAAACACAACAAACACAAACACAACAAACACAAACACAACAAACATAAACACAACAAACACAAACACAACAAACACAAACACAACAAACATAAACACAACAAACACAAACACAACAAACATAAACACAACAAACACAACAACAACACAACAAACACAAACACAACAAACACAAACACAACAAACATAAACACAACAAACACAAACACAACAAAAACAAACACAACAAACACAAACACAACAAACATAAACACAACAAACATAAACACAACAAACACAAACACAACAAACAACAAACACAAAAAACACAACCACAACAAACACAACAAACACAAACACAACAAACATAAACACAACAAACACAAACACAACAAACACAAACACAACAAACATAAACACAACAAACACAAACACAACAAACACAAACACAACAAACACAAACACAACAAACATAAACACAACAAACATAAACACAACAAACACCTAAACAACAAACACAAACACAACAAACACAAACACAACAAACACAAACACAACAAACATAAACACAACAAACACAAACACACAACAAACATAAACACAACAAACATAAACACAACAAACACAAACACAACAAACATAAACACAACAAACACAAACACACAAACACAACAAACACAAACACAACAAACACAAACACAACAAACATAAACACAACAAACACACACACAACAAACATAAACACAACAAACACAAACACAACAAACATAAACACAACAAACACAAACACAACAAACACAAACACAACAAACATAAACACAACAAACACAAACACAACAAACATAAACACAACAAACACAAACACAACAAACACCAAAACAACAAACACAAACACAACAAACACAAACACAACAAACACAAACACACAAACATAAACCAAACAAACACAAACACAACAAACATAAACACAACAAACACAAACACAACAAACATAAACACAACAAACACAAACACAACAAACATAAACACAACAAACACAAACACAACAAACATAAACACAACAAACACAAACACAACAAACACAAACACAACAAACACCAAAACAACAAACACAAACACAACAAACATAAACACAACAAACACAAACACAACAAACAAAAACACAACAAACATAAACACAACAAACACAAACACAACAAACATAAACACAACAAACATAAACACAACAAACACAAACACAACAAACATAAACACAACAAACACAAACACAACAAACACAAACACAACAAACACAAACACAACAAACATAAACACAACAAACACAAACACAACAAACACAAACACAACAAACACAAACACAACAAACATAAACACAACAAACACAAACACAACAAACATAAACACAACAAACACAAACACAACAAACACAAACACAAACACAACAAACACAAACACAACAAACATAAACACAACAAACACAAACACAACAAACATAAACACAACAAACACAAACACAACAAACACAAACACAACAAACACAACAAACATAAACACAACAAACACAAACACAACAAACATAAACACAACAAACACAAACACAACAAACATAAACACAACAAACACAAACACAACAAACACAACAAACACAACAAACACAAACACAACAAACACAAACACAACAAACACAAACACAACAAACATAAACACAACAAACACAAACACAACAAACATAAACACAACAAACATAAACACAACAAACACAAACACAACAAACATAAACACAACAAACACAACAAACACAACAAACACAAACACAACAAACACAAACACAACAAACATAAACACAACAAACATAAACACAACAAACACAAACACAACAAACACAAACACAACAAACATAAACACAACAAACACAAACACAACAAACACAAACACAACAAACATAAACACAACAAACACAAACACAACAAACACAAACACAACAAACACCAAAACAACAAACACAAACACAACAAACACAAACACAACAAACACAAACACAACAAACATAAACACAACAAACACAAACACAACAAACACAAACACAACAAACATAAACACAACAAACATAAACACAACAAACATAAACACAACAAACACAAACACAACAAACACAAACACAACAAACATAAACACAACAAACACAAACACAACAAACACAAACACAACAAACATAAACACAACAAACACAAACACAACAAACACAAACACAACAAACATAAACACAACAAACACAAACACAACAAACACAAACACAACAAACATAAACACAACAAACATAAACACAACAAACATAAACACAACAAACACAAACACAACAAACACAAACACAACAAACATAAACACAACAAACACAAACACAACAAACATAAACACAACAAACACAAACACAACAAACATAAACACAACAAACACAAACACAACAAACATAAACACAACAAACACAAACACAACAAACACAAACACAACACAACAAACACAAACACAACAAACACAAACATTACAAACACAAACACAACACAAACACAACAAACACAAACACACCAAACACAACAAACACAAACACAACAAACACAAACACAACAAACACAAACACAACAAACATAAACACAACAATCACAAACACAACAAACACAAACACAACAAACACAAACACAACAAACAAAATAAACATAACAAACACAAACACAACAAACACAAAACACAACAAACATAAACACAACAAACACAAACAACAAACAAACACAAAAACAAACAAACATAATACACAACAAATACACAAATGAGTGTATTGACAACAGGCTATATCACTTACACAACTTTTGATCATTTTACATAAACACTACAAACACAAACACAACAAACACAAACACACAAACACAACAAACATAAACACAACAAACACAAACACAACAAACACAAACACAACAAACACAAACACAACAAACACAAAAAACACAAACACAACAAACACAAACACAACAAACACAAAATTTTAAGACAGCACTTCGACTGTCTAAGAAACAAACTAATTTGTAATATGATCGGGATTCTACTGGGAGTTCTACTGGGTGGGAATCCAGTACACTATTCATTTAGCTATGACTGCCAAACCCGCGAAATATAAAATACAAATGTGGCTAAGTCCAAATTGTAAAACAATCGAAAAAAAGCCTTATTAAATTTGAAAATAAATAAAATGCACGATTCAGAAAGAATAAAACCACAACAGATTAATTAATTTAAAACTTTCAAACTGTATCAAAAACACCTATTAAAAGCTAACAGAAAATATTTTAAGTATGAAAATAGTTTAAGCGCAACGAAATTAAATTACTGAACAGAAACTTAATTGTTTTTATTCGGGGGAAGGGAATGTTTGTAAGCAGACACGACGTGGTGTCTAGACAGGTCACAGATGGCAAATGTCTGTACCACCTTGAGTAGAAATGTACTACTGCAACACCTGTCGTGTTCCACCTACGACCAGAAAATGCATTTATTGAATTATCAGAGAGGCCAGTGATGCGATATTAGAAGACATAAAAGATGCAAAACTAATCACATTTAAGTTAAAATTTGTGAAACTTTTTATTGTAATATTTTTATATTTTTTTACTTTTTATTTGTTGTTCTTTCGACGGTTTGACGAACTGTCAAACGATTATAAACAGCTGTTTTGGTTTGTATTGTTTACATATTTTATTCTCCATAAGCGTAATGTTACATTTTTAGATTTTAAACTTAATATTACAAGAAAACACGAATTTTCCTGGACATTAGACCTATCTAGAACTTATTTTCTACTCGGAAATTAGTTATTTCCAAAATTTAAAGAAATTCCTCGGCGCCGTTTTCGAGATCCGTGTGCAAATATATATACAAACCTTGCTCGTATTATAGTATTGGATCAGCTGTTGTATATCTTTCCTATAAGAGCCGTATTACATTTAGGTTTTGTTTGAGTTTGGATTGGATTTGAAAATTGTGAATTAATCCATTCAGATTTATTAGTTTTATGGGAATGTTATTAATATGTCTTATTGTTTCAGTATTGTTATTCATTATGCCGCGACTCAGAATATATAACCTTTCACAATGAAGCCGTAATGCTATTCGACTTCAGAACGTGGCCAATCTTAAAGTTAACATGTATTTACTGACAGGCGTTACGAAGTTCGCCGGGTCAGCTAGTATATATAACATTATATGGTACAAATATAATGGATATACATATGGATCTTGGTGGTCCGCGAGTGGTATATAGAAGTATATAGATGTAAATCTATATTTCCTACAACATTATTAATCCTAGATTTTGGGTGTGATTAATCCAACTCATCATTAAATCACTTTCCTACAAGATGGAACACTTACAAATCACTTACAAATAAATGATGTCAGATCTCAAAGATTGTTTACCTATCAACTTCCCAACT
The DNA here is from genome assembly GCA_023375725.1 of Nephotettix cincticeps. NCBI lineage: Eukaryota > Metazoa > Arthropoda > Insecta > Hemiptera > Cicadellidae > Nephotettix > Nephotettix cincticeps. The sequence goes on from CM041791.1 coordinate 44,038,304, forward strand.
TGAATGGGTCAATGAGACTCTTTTCTTGGCCAGCAAGATCTCTGGAACTGATTGCCTTTGGGGGATTTATGAATATATTATTTACTTAAATTAAATTCAATAAATATCGTGGAGGAACCTCTCAAAGGATTCAAGTAGTAGTAGAAAAGGTTGTGGTATAGCCAGGGGTGCCACCCCCCCCCATCCCCACAAAACTTAGAACTAGCCCCCCCATGTACGTTGGCACCTCATACCATAAACAAAGATGTAAATAATACTCGTAAGCACCCCTTATTTTATCTAAAACTAAAAGAAGATTTATAAAGGTATTAAAAACCCATAGGGGGTTTAATACCTTTTTAAATACGGTACCATCTTGCTTCCTCGCTGCATTTAAACTCAATAACTTTATATTTCACTTCCAACTGTTGTTTGACCTTTTTACAGTGTTAATTCCATTTGTCATGCCTAACGGTAGCATTGCAAAACAACTCTAAACATTTATACTTAAAAAGTTTTTGCTTTTTGGGTATTTTATTAGTGTACCTAACGGTAGCATTGCAAAACAACTCTAAACATTTATACTTAAAAAGTTTTTGCTTTTTGGGCATTTTATTAGTGTACCTAACGGTAGCATTGCAAAACAACTCTAAACATTTATACTTAAAAAGTTTTTGCTTTTTGGGCATTTTATTAGTGTAAAAACATTAAAAAATTTAACGAACTTATCATCACAACTCAGTGGTAATATTAGTTTTGAGATGGAAAGGGTAACAAACACAAAGACGCAAGGGCAACGATCACATAACCTAGTCGCGCAGCTTGTGTCTGTCGTATGACCACCATCACGACTCTCGAAGATAACAGAGTACTTCCGAAACTCGCCGGACCTTCCGCTGCCGCCACAATCACGGACAATATTCGAGCACTGTCATTGCCATTTATTTATTTTCAGATAGAAAAACAAACAATTTTTAAATTAATACTGCGTTCATTATTATTTACGTTCTATCTAGTGATGTAATATATTTTTCAATGTCATCACGTTAAACACTGTTAAAATCCGTTTTACCCCCCTTCAAAAAAATTGTTTGGAACCCCCCCCAAGAATTTCAATGACACAGTCTGCGTCATAGACCCCCCTGTGGGCACCCCTGGTATAGCTTAGTAAAACGTAAGAAACGGTTAGGGTAATGAAAAGACAGTTTTTTACAAGGATTTTACTTAATTTTTTATTTATAGTTCTATTTACAGTATAGTCTGGTTTATCTAGATTAATGTACCCGATGCGGATTTTCTAAAACTGCACTGAAAATGTACCATTATAGACATCCACGTCGCATAGACGATAGTGAATGGTGCCTGCAGTATTAGTGCTTGCTGCGGTATCCCCATCTTCATTTTCGATTTTAATTTTGAAACAATTAATTACTTTTAATATATTTAATTGTTAATTATTTGCCACTAGTTCTTACTCGGTGTTTCAATAAAATATTACTCTCTTTTTTGTTTTAAAGAGACATGTCTTAATCAGAAAACGCTAAAAAATGTACACAAGTCATTTCAGTTCGCTGGAAATTTTAATTGTTTATTTACTTTTCTGAATATAGAATTATGATTATCATTAAGTTAATTATTGAATTAATTTAAGATACAAAGTCTGACCTGTACTAAGTGATTAGTCAATACTGTATTTCCGATGTAGCTTTTAATAATCAGCACTAATATATATTAGCTTTGAATTGATATAAATCTGATCGGAAGATGCAAAGTTTGTAATCACCCAGAGGAGTCCACACCGCCTAACTCTTCCAGAGTAAAACTGACTCGACTTGGACAAGGACGGTCCTACCTCGGTAATAGCTGCTAGCTCTATTACTTACACGAGTTGGATCAACATGATCCTATTTCGGTGACCACTGCTTGCTGAATGCTCAACTCTTGTATATGCACAAACACAATTACTCATGCACATGACAACTGAGAACCAATAATATTTTAATAGATTAGATTAGATTATTGAAATGGTGAGCATACCACAAGGTAGCTATTTTAAGACAAGTATGAATGAGGATTGATTGTAAGATGATTGTGGCGCGATCTTGTAGTCTTGTTACTGACTAAGGCTGACATGTTCCTTAGACAGGGCTTTTAATTAATAGCCCAAGAGCCGATGGCAACTAAGGGACCTACAGGTTAGTGTGGAATCCGAACCACGGCCTCTGAATTACAAATTGGTCTAATTATGAGGATGGTCTTTGCGGATTAACGTAGTTTTCAATAGTGCGGACGTTAATCCACATAAGAGAACACTACACCCACCGACCACCGCTCACAACTATCCACAATTCGTGACCACCAAGTAGCTGGATTACAGGATGACACCACCATCCCAGTCTAATATTCTTTTTTTGGTGGGAAATGTAAGTATTCGGATTTGTCAAGTTTCTTCTCCATCTTTTGGTGGTGAGTCCATCTTTTAGAATATTTACATCACTATCGATCCCACAAGAAATTATTTTTATCTTACATAGATTTCCGTTCTTTTGTCTGATTCATTCCCAGGAGATAAATTTTGATCCATCATATTTTATCGAAAATTATCTAATAATTTATTTTAATTGTGAACCAACCTGTCACATGCTGCAGACTGCGTATAACCTTTGTGCAAAAAAACATAGACAAAAAATATCGCTAGTGTTTAACGTATTAAAAATTTGTTCTTAATTTTATCAAAGGTTAAAAGGTTATTATTATTAGTTTTAGGTAGGATATAAAACCCTCTTGTGACATTAAAACAATCTTCTTTTAGCCAATTTCCCATAGGGAAGAAGCTATTAACGTAAATCTCATGGCAAAACTTAAGCCTGGGATCATGTTATTTTTTCATTTTTGGGTGCCCAGAGGCCAAAAACAATAGTCGTTAAAATTTTTATATATTATTAAAATTATATATATATATATAAAATAATATATATATATAATTGTGTGTGTGTGTCTATGAACACGATAACTCTCGTAAAAATGGTCCAAACCTGACCAAATTTGGTAGACGTGTATTCCTAAATTTGCTCGGACGAGTTCAGTCAATCGGAACAGTTAGTTTGGGGGGTTTTGTACTCAAAAATTGGGTTTTTTGTGTTTTTCATATGTAATTGTAAAACATTTTAAATTTTTTAGCGAATTTCCCATAGGGAAGAAGCTATTACCGTAGGTCTCATGGCAAGAGTTAAGCCCGAGACCATGTTATTTTTTCTTCTTTAGGTGCCCAGAGACCAAAAACAATAGTCGTTAAAATTTTTATATATATATATATATATATATATATATATGTGTGTCTGTGAACACGATAACTCTCGTAAAAATGGTCCGATCGAGACCAAATTTGGTAGAGACGTGTATTCCTACAAATGCTCGGACGAGTTCGTAAACCAGACATATCGGTCAATGGGAACGGGTAGTTTGGGGGGGTTTTGTACCCCAAAATGGGGTTTTTTGCGTTTTTCACATGTAATTTTTAAAAATTTCTAATTTTATATTTCACCATTGGAATCAGCTTAAAAAACTACACAATTAAGTTCCTTAAAGTTTTTCTCTATCTTCAACGGTTACCGAGATATAAAAAAATCTAAACACAGTACGTTGTATTTTGAGGCTCCAATGTTAATCTTATGGAGGTTTAGGAAAAATTAATTTTTCACTTATTATCTAATTTTTTTTATGAAACTTGATATTTAGCTTCATGTGGTTGAGATCCATACATTTGTGCTAAAAAATCATAGTTTATGTGTTTATCATGGCAGCAAACCTGCATACTCTTTTCCCATGTTAATCATATGGAGATTAGGCAAACTCCTTTATTTATGGACAGATGTTGATAAAAGTTGGTATAAATGTTAAAAATAAAATTTTTGATGGTATACTTTCAGTGTTCCTCACAGCAGCAAACCTACTCACTCTTTCCCATGTTAATCTTATGGAGAATAGGCAAATGATTCTCACGTTTATCGACAGATTTTGACCAAACTTGTCATATATTATTATTATTATATTATTGATTTTGAAATTCGCTGAGTACGCAGGTCTGCTGCGACGGGGGTATTCTTTCAATAATAGAATCAGCTTAAAAAACTACACAATTTAGTTCCTTAAATTTTTCGTAAAAATGGTCCAATCGAGACCAAATTTGGTAGAGACGTGTATTCCTACAAATGCTCGGACGAGTTCTTAAACCAGACATATCGGTCAATAGGAACAGGTAGTTTGGGGGGGTTTTGTACCCCAAAATGGGGTTTTTTGCGTTTTTCACATGTAGTTTTTAAAAAATTTTAATTTTATATTTCACCATTGGAATCAGCTTAGAAAACTACACAATTAAGTTCCTTAAAGTTTTTATCTATCTCTAACGGTTACCGAGATGTTAAAAAATCTAAACACAGTACGTTGTATTTTTGGGCTCCAATGTTAATCTTATGGAGAAAAAATAATAGTATTTCACTTATCAATTAATATTTTTTTATTAAAGTTTATATTTAGCTTCACGTAGTTGAGATCTATCTATTTATGCTAAAAAATCATTGTTTATGTGTTTATCACGGCAGCCAACCTGCATACTCTTTTCCCATGTTAATCATATAGAGAATAGGCAAATTCCTTTATTTATGAACAGATGTTTATGAAACTTGGTATAAATGATCAAAATAAAAATTGTTTATGCTAGAAATGCCTACTTTCAATGTTCCTCACAGCAGCAAACCTGCATACTTTTTCCTATGTTAATCTGATGGAGAATAGGACAAATACCTATCATATTTATTGACAGAACTTGTATTATATCATTATTATTATATTTTTGATTTGAAATTTCGCTGATTACGCAGGTCTGCTGCAACGGGGTATTTAGTTTTAGTTTTTACTACATAACTACAGATTCAATATGCACTTTAACCGTAAAAATAATTCTAAAACAAACAACCACTGTACATCTAACCTCAAACGCCTACACTTTGACAGTTCAGTATTAAAATGTTAAATATTGAACACTCACTTACGCACTAAGTGCTTGTAAATCTAATCTCAAAATCAAACAGCTATGCTTTGGCAGTTAAGTATTGAAGTGTCAAACAGTGACTACTCCCACATGCGCTAAGTGTACCGCTGGGCTTGTAAACACCCCAATATATAGAGTATGCATTCCTCATGTTATACATTCCATTCATCGTTAATAAGACTTGGCATGTCCAGCAAGGTACTGCAGTTGCGTCTGAAATATTGAAGAAGCTTCAGATAATATTCACATCTTATCTGTTATTTTTATAATTTTTTTCTAAATCCGGTCCGGAATTCGGATGATTTGGGTCCGGATAGACTGGAATTTCCTGTATATATATATATATATATATATATATATATGCACATACGTCTATGAAAATTAAGAAACAGCAATTATTAACTCA
>CM041791.1:44648738-44937232 GCA_023375725.1 Nephotettix cincticeps
TTGAAACATTCAAACATCTATAGCAAAAATTAGACACACTATATCATCTTATACCGGAACCTTTGACTATTAGACCTATAAATTCTGGTAAATACATACTCGCATGCACACAAAATAAAAAAATACAAAACCAACTTTGATACATTTTAGATAGTGAAAGGAAAATATAAAAAGTATAACAGCTGATTATTAAAATTAACATAACATTGTAATTATTTTTAAATCTGGCTAACATGTAAACGTTATCATAAACATAATACATAATCCGTAAAAACCGTAAAATATTAACATGGCGAATGAAACTGTTAATTTTCTACAGTACTGTATCCTACTTATTTACTTAATAGTTTAACAATAATGGATGATTCAGGTGGCATTGGATAGTAAAGCATATTGCTAATTATTTAAATTTGAACAGAATGACACTTAAAACGCTTTCAAATGATTTAATCACAGCTTTTAATTTTGTAAACACTAGATTTTTAAAACTTGACACTTCACCCATTAACGTCATCTGGGTCGGAGCCCAAACCAATTTGCACCAAACTTCACAGAAACCATCATCGAATCATGCTTCATAATGCCTGAAAGTTTCATTTGAATCTTTTGAGCTGTTCCGGAGTCTATATGCAATATATTAACAAATATAAATATAAATAAATATATATATATATCTTTAAATAAGTCAACCGAGTACCCTTAGAAAACATTTTAATTATTTCTTCGACATGTTTCGGGAATCATCCCATCTTCAAGAAGTACAAATGTTTAACCTAATTTGATAATCTTAATTTATAAATGTAAATAAATGTCTTAATGATAATTTAAATTTCACTGTATTCAAATTGGTGGAGTGTGTTAGCATGTATTATTTCTTCCTTGTATAATTTTTTCATATATTGTATATGTATATATTCCCTCTTAATATATTAAGATTAGAAAAAATGGTAGTTTGAGTTTTTAAGTACACATTTAACTCATAAATGCTAGGTCACTAGCTGATATGATCAAAACGATACATACTGTACTCAGATATTCCTTAAAAGGGATATTTGAACACAACAAGTTCTTTCCCGAAGAGACACATTATTTTTATAGTGTGTCTTTTCACGACTGAAAACTTGCTGCGTAGAAACGTAGCTTGCGTGGGAGAGAATAATTGGCTTACGTATGAACTGTGTAATTAATTTTGGTGTTCGGTTGGCGACAAGGGGTCTTCGTCTCCTCGCGATTCAAAAAGCGAGGGAACACTGATAAATGCACTAAGATAATTTATAGAAATCAACAATGAAGACATCGTTGAAATGCCTCGTGTTAAGCTTTTTCCCATTAAAAATTATCATTTTAATATAATGACTTGACTTTAATCCGATGAGCCTTCTAAAACATCACATTTTTGTCTAACCACAATCTACCCCAAAAGACAACAAATAAACGAAATGCGAAACACAACTCGACAGGGGGCAACGAATGCAACGGAAACAAAATACAACTCCGCACAAGTCGTCAATTATATCTTCTTCTCTGTAACTATGGCAGCGACCGAAACACGAGAATAAATGTAATTCGCCAGCATCTCTGGCTTGTAGCGGGGGGTTGTTGGGGGGTTGGAGCCGCGCCAGGCGGGGTGCACTCTGCCAATTGATGTTCGGCCGTTTCTAAATCACGGCCTCCCCCACATAAGTCTCCTCCGAGCGAATAACCAGCAACATTGTCGGAGTTGGAGGACCACTTCAATAACAATAATTCGAGTCTTGAGGTTCCCAGCGCACTCTATTGGTTTTATCGTCGTGTTCAATCTTAAAATGTTGCAATTTTGTGTTGTACGAGAAGAATCAAAAATATTTAAACAGAAACCGGTTTATTACAATTCATTACCGTTCTTTGTTATAATTTTATAAAACTAATGTTTTTACATAACTTCATTGAATAAAATTTATGAAATTAAAGATAAAAGTAATCCAGAATAAAAATCTTTATAAAAAATAGCGAATAGTGGACACAGCCGCTAATTAATTATATAATTACCACATGGATCATAATCTATTTGAGCCATAATCGTGAAAAATAATTCGATTATTTGAGCTAATAACAAAGATACTCAAAGAACGTAATTATCAATTACATTTGGTGTTAATAAACGCCTAAATATTTGTTATGAATCCGCATCATGAGTGACAACATTCCATCTATCATCACGTCAAAAGAAATGTAATGAGTGGAGGTTCCCAATGCGTCAAATTCAATTATGACTATCCACTAAATTTCAAGCGAATTGGAAAATATTCAGGAAAGATTTGCACAGTTCTTTTGAATTTAGAAAAAATTAGTTGTTTAAATTACTAATGAAATAGGAAGGGGCATTCTCCAATCAGCTCCCATTTCCTTGAAAGTAATATTCATTATCTCAATGTAACAATCTATAATATACTGTATCGGATGGTGGAATGTGCGGGATCTACTGAAGCCCACCGGTTGAACCTGTTGTGTATCTTCATACGAATAAAAATTAATATTTTAAATTTGTTTGCATAATGTAATAGTTTGGACCAGTTCTGAAATTGTTAAGCAACAATTATGTTTGATTTGCATTTAATTACATTCACTGGTCCAAATATTTTAATGGGCTACCAAAAATTAATAATCATGTAACTACTTTTCGAAATGAATAATTAGTACCAACACGTAACATTGAGCCTCGATACATGTAGTTTGTTATATACTCTCCAGGACCGGATCAAAAAACCAGTTCCGCAGCGGAACCAGAAACAAGCTCCTTGGAATTACCCGGAAAACTGGTTGTGACGTCACCATAGACCCAAACTGGTAATGATAACAATGACCTTTATCACACGTACACCCTCTAAGAATTTCATTTTAACCTTCAATTTTACCAAGAGTTCAATTGGATAAAGAATTTGTTTTATGGTTTCAAAGAATCCAGGAATACCTAAACAATTTTAAGCAGATTTTTCCATACCGATACACTTAGTGCAAACCAAGTATTTGTATTTCTCACGTCCAATATCAGGATAAAATAATATCCTCGAAATCGTTAATTTAAAACAGGCTAATCATTATTTTGAAATTGATATTTTTACTTCTTGAAACAATATTTTTTCATCAAACTCCCAAAATAGTTTTTCATCTTAAGTTAGTGTTACAGAGCTGCCGTCCATTATCAGCCAAGGTCACAGGTCGCGTTATCAGTCGGACCTCGCAGCATCGCCTCGTTACCCGGCCTTCACGCTCACATTTGCATCTCCTGCCAGCCAGCATTATGCTCCAAGCATCTGTGAAATGCTTTGTTTCGCCAGTTGTTAGGTACCGTACCGTTTCGACGCATGCGCACCGCATACTAAACAGCTAACAGCTTGGTCGCTCTCAGCGGTCATCCCGAGCTCCTTCAACAGATGACTACTGCGGACTACATAAGAGTATTTGCTATTCGATGGCTACAATTACAAGTAGAAGTTATTCTTGGGGATTACAACTCGACAGAATAGTTATCCATCAAAGTAATTCTACTTTATAACTGTAGATAACAAGGTTTATTCAGTGTCTATTAGCACAGACAAGACAAGTATTTCTTCTGTACTTCCTATCCGTTTAAGATATTTCACTCTTCAATAAAAATATAATTAGTCTTCCATAAAAAATCACTGAGCTAAATTTCCAACAAATTGGTAATACTATTTGTACATACTAGCCAATGGATGGAAGTCTATCCGCAGCTCGTCACGCGATATGCTACTCCGCCCCGCGAAGTTCCGTTACGATGACTCACCCATATCTTCACTAGATCTTTAGTCTGTAGTGTGTAGGTTCTAATGGATGGAACTCTATCCGCAGCTCGTCACGCGATATGCTACTCCGCCCCGCGAAGTTCCGTTACGATGACTCACCCATATCTTCACTAGATCTTTAGTCTGTAGTGTGTAGGTTCTAGCCAATGGATGGAACTCTATCCGCAGCTCGTCACGCGATATGCTACTCCGCCCCGCGAAGTTCCGTTACGATGACTCACCCATATCTTCACTAGATCTTTAGTCTGTAGTGTGTAGGTTCTGGCCAATGGATGGAACTCTATCCGCAGCTCGTCACGCGATGCTACTCCCGCCCACAGTTCCGCGAAGTTCCGTTACGATGACTCACCCATATCTTCACTAGATCTTTAGTCTGTAGTGTGTAGGTTCTGGCCAATGGATGGAACTCTATCCGCAGCTCGTCACGCGATATGCTACTCCGCCCCGCGAAGTTCCGTTACGATGACTCACCCATATCTTCACTAGATCTTTAGTCTGTAGTGTGTAGGTTCTAGCCAATGGATGGAACTCTATCCGCAGCTCGTCACGCGATACGCTACTCCGCCTGGCGAAGTTCCGCTACGATGACTCACCCCTATCTTCACTAGATCTTTAGTCTGTAGTGTGTAGGTTCTGGCCAATGGATGGAACTCTATCCGCAGCTCGTCACGCGATACGCTACTCCGCCTGGCGAAGTTCCGCTACGATGACTCACCCCTATCTTCACTAGATCTTTAGTCTGTAGTGTGTAGGTTCTAGCCAATGGATGGAACTCTATCCGCAGCTCGTCACGCGATACGCTACTCCGCCTGGCGAAGTTCCGCTACGATGACTCACCCCTATCTTCACTAGATCTTTAGTCTGTAGTGTGTAGGTTCTGGCCAATGGATGGAACTCTATCCGCAGCTCGTCACGCGATACGCTACTCCGCCCGCGAAGTTCCGCTACGATGACTCACCCTATCTTCACTAGATCTTTAGTCTGTAGTGTGTAGGTTCTAGCCAATGGATGGAACTCTATCCGCAGCTCGTCACGCGATACGCTACTCCGCCCCACGAAGTTCCGTTTACGATGACTCAACCCATATCTTCACTAGATCTTTAGTCTGTAGTGTGTAGGTTCTAGCCAATGGATGGAACTCTATCCCGCAGCTCGTCACGCGATACGCTACTTCCGCACCACGAAATTCCGCTACGATGACACACCCCTACATTCACTAGATCTTTAGTCTGTAGTGTGTAGGTTCTAGCCAATGGATGGAACTCTATCCACAGCTCGTCACGCGATACGCTACTCCGCCCCACGAAGTTCCGCTACGATGACTCACCCTATCTTCACTAGATCTTTAGTCTGTAGTGTGTAGGTTCTGGCCAATGGATGGATTATCGTCGTGTTCAATCTTAAAATGTTGCAATTTTGTGTTGTACGAGAAGAATCAAAAATATTTAAACAGAAACCGGTTTATTACAATTCATTACCGTTCTTTTATTATAATTTTATAAAACTAATGTTTTTACATAACTTCATTGAATAAAATTTATGAAATTAAAGATAAAAGTAATCCAGAATAAAAATCTTTATAAAAAATAGCGAATAGTGGACACAGCCGCTAATTAATTATATAATTACCACATGGATCATAATCTATTTGAGCCATAATCGTGAAAAATAATTCGATTATTTGAGCTAATAACAAAGATACTCAAAGAACGTAATTATCAATTACATTTGGTGTTAATAAACGCCTAAATATTTGTTATGAATCCGCATCATGAGTGACAACATTCCATCTATCATCACGTCAAAAGAAATGTAATGAGTGGAGGTTCCCAATGCGTCAAATTCAATTATGACTATCCAATAAATTTCAAGCGAATTGGAAAATATTCAGGAAAGATTTGCACAGTTCTTTTGAATTTAGAAAAAATAGTTGTTTAAGTTACTAATGAAATAGGAAGGGGCATTCTCAAATCAGCCTCCATTTCCTTGAAAGTAATATTCATTATCTCAACGTAACAATCTATAATATACTGTATCGGATGGTGGAATGTGCGGGATCTACTGAAGCCCACCGGTTGAACCTGTTGTGTATCTTCATACGAATAAAAATTAATATTTTAAATTTGTTTGCATAATGTAATAGTTTGGACCAGTTCTGAAATTGTTAAGCAACAATTATGTTTGATTTGCATTTAATTACATTCACTGGTCCAAATATTTTAATGGGCTACCAAAAATTAATAATCATGTAACTACTTTTCGAAATGAATAATTAGTACCAACACGTAACATTGAGCCTCGATACATGTAGTTTGTTATATACTCTCCAGGACCGGATCAAAAAACCAGTTCCGCAGCGGAACCAGAAACAAGCTCCTTGGAATTACCCGGAAAACTGGTTGTGACGTCACCATAGACCCAAACTGGTAATGATAACAATGACCTTTATCACACGTACACCCTCTAAGAATTTCATTTTAACCTTCAATTTTACCAAGAGTTCAATTGGATAAAGAATTTGTTTTATGGTTTCAAAAATCCAGGAATACCTAAACAATTTTAAGCAGATTTTTCCATACCGATACACTTAGTGCAAACCAAGTATTTGTATTTCTCACGTCCAATATCAGGATAAAATAATATCCTCGAAATCGTTAATTTAAAACAGGCTAATCATTATTTTGAAATTGATATTTTTACTTCTTGAAACAATATTTTTTCATCAAACTCCCAAAATAGTTTTTCATCTTAAGTTAGTGTTACAGAGCTGCCGTCCATTATCAGCCAAGGTCACAGGTCGCGTTATCAGTCGGACCTCGCAGCATCGCCTCGTTACCCGGCCTTCACGCTCACATTTGCATCTCCTGCCAGCCAGCATTATGCTCCAAGCATCTGTGAAATGCTTTGTTTCGCCAGTTGTTAGGTACCGTACCGTTTCGACGCATGCGCACCGCATACTAAACAGCTAACAGCTTGGTCGCTCTCAGCGGTCATCCCGAGCTCCTTCAACAGATGACTACTGCGGACTACATAAGAGTATTTGCTATTCGATGGCTACAATTACAAGTAGAAGTTATTCTTGGGGATTACAACTCGACAGAATAGTTATCCATCAAAGTAATTCTACTTTATAACTGTAGATAACAAGGTTTATTCAGTGTCTATTAGCACAGACAAGACAAGTATTTCTTCTGTACTTCCTATCCGTTTAAGATATTTCACTCTTCAATAAAAATATAATTAGTCTTCCATAAAAAATCACTGAGCTAAATTTCCAACAAATTGGTAATACTATTTGTACATACTAGCCAATGGATGGAAGTCTATCCGCAGCTCGTCACGCGATATGCTACTCCGCCCCGCGAAGTTCCGTTACGATGACTCACCCATATCTTCACTAGATCTTTAGTCTGTAGTGTGTAGGTTCTAATGGATGGAACTCTATCCGCAGCTCGTCACGCGATATGCTACTCCGCCCCGCGAAGTTCCGTTACGATGACTCACCCATATCTTCACTAGATCTTTAGTCTGTAGTGTGTAGGTTCTAGCCAATGGATGGAACTCTATCCGCAGCTCGTCACGCGATACGCTACTCCGCACCACGAAGTTCCGCTACGATGACTCACCCCTATCTTCACTAGATCTTTAGTCTGTAGTGTGTAGGTTCTAGCCAATGGATGGAACTCTATCCGCAGCTCGTCACGCGATACGCTACTCCGCCCCACGAAGTTCCGCTACGATGACTCACCCCTATCTTCACTAGATCTTTAGTCTGTAGTGTGTAGGTTCTGGCCAATGGATGGAACTCTATCCGCAGCTCGTCACGCGATACGCTACTTCGCCTTGCGAAGTTCCGCTACGATGACTCACCCCTATCTTCACTAGATCTTTAGTCTGTAGTGTGTAGGTTCTGGCCAATGGATGGAACTCTATCCGCAGCTCGTCACGCGATACGCTACTTCGCCTGGCGAAGTTCCGCTACGTCGACGAGCTCCGTTCCCACCAACACTGCGGCCACTCACAACAATCTTGCGTAATGTTAATTCCGTATAATGTACAGAAGTGTAGTAACTAATTCGAATTATAATTTTAACAGAATAATTCACAGTTAGTGATTCCACTTTTATGGTGTGTGAACCGTAACAAGGCATATTGACACTAGTAGAAATCCGTTTACCGAAATAACTCATTTAAAGTTTTCAAAATCAATTTAAGAATTCCCTTAGCAGCATATTTGCGTACCCATTTATATGATACAAGCTAGCTAAGCCTTAATTTAAAATTTTTTTTAGAGTAATGTATGAAGACTTTCATTCTTTAACAACTGGTTTATGATGAAAGTAATCATAACTGTTCCTTTTTTAGCGAATTTCCCATAGGGAAGAAGTTATTTCCGCAGGTCTAATGGCAAGACTTAAGCACGGGACCGTGTTACTTTTTGGTGTTGAGGTGACCAGAGATCAAAAACGATAGTCGTTAAAAAATATATATATATATTGGATAAGATAACTGTCGTAAAAACGGTCCGAACGAGGCCAAGTTGGGTTCAGATGTGTATTCCTACATTTACTCGGACGAGTTCGTAATCCAGATATATTGGTCAAGCGGAATGGGTAGTTTGGGGGGAGGATTGTACACCAAAAATGTTTTTTTGCATATTTCTTACGTAATTAAAACAATCGTTTACTATTAGAACTATTTCTATTACTATTATTTTTACTAACCAATATTTTGGATGAAACTTGGTATTTAGCCTCAAGTGGTTGAGATACATCCATTTATGCTTAAAAATCATAGTTGATGTGTTGCTCGTGACAGCTAACCTACATACTCATTTCCCATGTCAATCACAAAGAGATTAGACTAAATCCATTGTTATGGGATCGATTCTTGGTATATGGTCAAAATAAAATTGGTTATCGTAAAAATGGTTACTTTCAGTGTTCGACATATCAGAAAACCTGCATACTCTTTCCTATTTTAATCTTATGGATACTAGGTAAACTCTTTTTATCGCAAAATTAAACTAGTCATATATTATTATTATCGTATTACTGATTTGAAAATTCGCTGAGTACACTTGTCTTCTGCGACGGAGGTATTTTGCTAAGTACATTGACGATATCTCTATTAATGTTTTAACTTATGATGTCCTCAGAAAAAATTTGTATGCTAAAAAGTCTATTCATGCAACATTTAGCAAATAAGAGAGTATAACTCTTCAAAATAATTTCCTCAACGAAATCTAAAATTTCAAAACACTACCAGTCCATTTTCACGTAACTTTGCCCATGAGGATTTATGCATGTAACGTATAAAGTAATCATAGAGTGAACTTCACAGCACTAGAATAACAATATTGATGAAGTTGATGGACGTCGGCGATACAGGCTTGCTACTGTGCCTCTTCCTGATGGCAAAGTTGCACACAAGTAGTCTGCATATAGGTTATACTGCAGAGGAAGTACTTATTCTACCAGATGATATTATCAGCTGGTCATACGGTAACACCTGGCAGCGACACTGCGCGCGGCCTATGCAGATGGTTACAAATATAAAGTGACACCCGGTAGGTCGGCCTGCCCACTCCGCGGCTCAAGGTCTCGGCCAATCAGAAATCCGTATTGTGTGGAACTAGGCTTGCCCCACGTCAGGTTACAAATCACCTGCATGTGGCATGGGCATACTGCACCTAGCTGGATTGTCCGGCACCGCGATAGTAGAAGCAGAAGGTAGGTCTACAATGATGGAAACACTTATACAGTAACAATCCAGATTATTAAATTGGAACCGCTTATTACATTGAGTGCGTTTTTTACCCAGCATACCGCCCATTTATACAGTTTTTACTAATACCCAAAAAGTCAGCACCTGTTTTACGCACCGTCATTATATAAAAACAGTTAAAATAATATAAATCTGCCACGGTACAAATTGTACACTCCACAATAATTAGGTAGACATATACTTCAACGATCTTTATATCCTAAAAATATTTAGAATGACAATATAAAAACATTTAAACTAGCGAATTTCCCATGAAAAAGTGAGCTATTCACATGACCCCCAGGTCACAGAGCCCAGGATCATGATACAAGCTAACTCAAACTATATAAATAACTCAACTCCCTGAACAGTTTTTTGCGGGCTATTCAAAACCATTCTATATATTCTTAAAGAATACAAATTTATTCCTTTCTATAAATATACTACATCTCCAATATACATTTTTATTTATAAAATTTATATGCATGTTTAATATAATTCTTACGTATCTACAAAATTAATTTAATATTACTCGTAAATAATATACACAATTAGCTCGTAAATCAAATAACCGATCTCCTACGGACCCTAAAAATCTATCTAATGAACACTATATTGTGATGAGAAACAACATTGATCACTTAGAAATGATAAAGGCTCCTTAATATACACAAATACATTTTGTATAAGATAAAGAATAATATAACAACCGTAAATATTCATAAACGCGACGTTCTGTTCCTCACCCAAAACACTATATATTTCACTGTGAATACACAGTTCCCATTAATCGATTCCACATATTCTTTTTAATCACTGTATAAACGAAATTATATTTAAAAATTGTTACCCATCTTCCGTAATCACAACACTGATATTATAAAAGTGTGAGACATATTTATCGATATCCATTTATTTTTCTGAATCACTATTAAATTGATTTTTGTGAAACACTTATGGGAAAAGTTAATTAAAGGTTTGAAATCCACGAACTCCGTAGAGCAAATCCTCTACGCAGATGTAAGAGGCAAGTGGGCATAAGTGGTTGAGTTATGGTTGGATTCATGAATCTATGATCTAACACGCGTTGATATATACATCCGATGGTTGGCAGTACCAGGGTCAATTTTGAAAAGGTCGTGCGTTATTCGTTCACACGGAAATGTTCGAAAGTCTGCGTGAAAGATTCTCGCCTTTCACTTCGCTAGCTAGAAACCAATTGGTGGAAAGGTCATCCCGGCCTGTTCTAGGAAACTGTCTGTGCCTAGGTGCAACTAAGAGGATAGAAACTGCAGCCATGACCGCAGCAGGCGCCCAGAGATGGATCCGCGTAGTTGACATGCCAAGCCGGCCATGTCATGTGTTTCCTTCCAAATGCTTATCAAAAATTATCAAATATTTTATCAAATAATATCTTGTTTGTTATCTATCAAATACTTGAATCTTTAAACCCCGAAAAATGTCAATTAAATTAAAAAAAGCTATAAGATGTAGGCACTAAGTAAATCAAACGCGTAAAAAACTATGACAACACCACGGACGTTCTGTGAAGAGAATTTAAATAATGTTTTTCCCGATCCAGTGCAATTAAAAAATCCCTTGAAAGTAAATAATAAAAAATCCTTCTTTTCCTATGAAGCCTACATTACCCAGGCTATAATTACTCTTGAAATTTCGTTTTGCAATGGCTAAACTTGAAAGTATAGTTTCAAGTTATTTCAAATATTGGTAGGATTAGAAAAACAAGTTTTGCTGCGTATAAACCCTTTATCTTCAGTTTCTGATTGAATTTGAATGTTACAACCTCTAACGTAAATAATTTAGGAACTGAATAAGAAAAAAACAAATAACATTAAATGAATTCCTAGAATTTTTTGGGCATTAACCCCCTCCTAGGTAATACAAAACGTTTTTCATGGGTTTTTTGGGTCATGTAACCTTACACTGCATACCAAGCTTCACTGTAAACGGTTGAGAAATAAGGAAGAAAATGATTGTTTATTTGTCTGTATATAAGAATAACACTGGGCGCCCTCAGATGAAGTACTACGATTACCGTGGTAATACCTAAGTTAAACCTTTCTCTGGAACCGCTAGTCGTAGACTTATGATTCAAAACATACTACTATTTTTTTAGTTTCTAAGCTGGTTTTAATGGTGATGGAAAAATCTCTATATAAAATTGAATGTATGTCTGTCTGTATGTATGTCCTTTATGCGTTGCCAAACTACTCATCCGATCGCCATGAAATTTTAGGAAGTTGCTCTATATGTGTCCGGGAAGGTTTTAGTGAAAAAATATTTTCAAAAACCCCATAAGTTTCCATTTTATGGCGTTTTAAATTTCTAATGTTAACCTTATGGAGAGTAAGTTTGTTTACAAATTGTCTACAATGAAAACATTTGATTTCTTAGCTACAGCTGATTGGTTTACTTTCCATTAGCAATACCGTATGCTTTACTATCCAATGCCATCTGAATCATTCATTAATGTTAAACTATGAAGTAAATGTGTACTGTAAAAAATGAACAGCTTTATTCACCACGTTAATAGTTAACGGTTTTGGGGGATTATGTATTTATATTTTTATTTTCTGTCTGATTAAAGTCACGTGTTTATGATAATTACAATGTTTATATTATTACGTTTATTATAATAATCAGCTGTTGTATATCTTTCCTACAAAAGCCGTATTACAGTTAGGTTTCGTTTGGGTTTGGATTGGATTTGAAAATTGTGAATTAATCCACTCAGATTTATTTGTTTTATGGGAATGATATTAATATGTTTCATCGTTTCAGTATTGTTATTCACTATGCAGCGACCCAGAATATATAACCTTTCACAATGAAGCCGTATTGCTATTCGACTTCAGAACATGGCCAATCTTAAAGTTAACATGTGTTTACTGTGAGGCGTTACGAAGTTCGCCGGGTCAGCTAGTTATTTTATAAAATTGTTATTTTGCTAGATTATCTAAAAAAATGAAATTTTTACATTTAAATGTCCATAACGTTTAACCATTAAGTTTTACATACATAAGGGTGGTGTGATATTATTTGGGACCCTAAAACCTATAAATCATGAAATTTTAATCAAAATCGTCAAAGAGGATTAAAAAAAATTGTATTTCCTCATTTTTATGGGTTTAGGGGGTAAACTACTAGTGTATTGCCAAAGTGTACCCGTGTACCAAATTTCATACAAATCGGACGACCAGTGTGGTCTCGGGATATTTACACAGACAGACACATATCAGTCCTGAATAAAAAATATTTGTATTTACTACCCTGTGGTAATAGGTTAGATCATGGATATGTTTAAAGGGAAAGTTTTTAATTCATCTAAAAATCTGTTCTTATTCTTTTATATTAAAAATTCAATAGCCCTGGTAGTTTCTATGGAAACCTGTTACATATTTTGCATCTTAAAAATCACTAACACCCCCCAGAGCTAAGACATATCCATGTCAAAATTCAGGGAGCCTCAAAACAGATATATTCACTCTCAACTCAAATTCAAGAATTTTGACGAAAACTATACTTTCTCCATATACTATGTATAAGGGGAGAAAGTAAAATAGAGGAACTACCTTTAGCTTGTCAGTATTCTGCACCAATGTGTAAATATAGGGTATCTTGAGTATTTAATATATGTTTCAGAGTGTAGTGAGTTACTACATTCGCCAATGGGCGCTATAATATAAAAATATTGTATAGTTCATCGTTATCAACAATAGCTCCAGATTACACACACGAGGCAGGTTGATGTGATATTAGTTGCTCCCTGAACCCTTGTTGAAGGTACCGTTGTACCGTCAGCGCTAGTCCCTTGGTCCCTGCTCCCGCGCAATCACAACAGAAGCCGCGCTCATTACCAACAGCGGCGCGTCTCCCGCATCGCGGCCACCATCTCCATCATTACAATATGTCCAGGGCCTCTATTTGAATGTAATAATCAACATTATCATCTATCTCCAATAAAAAGTTCAATCTCCATCAGTAGATTTATGGTCTCTGGTAAGTAAAACACTATTATTATAGATTCGTCCAGAACTGGGTCAAACCTTGTCGGGTACCCGAGACAAACACTGCAAGGGGAGGGCGAACACTCATTTAACGTCCTGTAGAGTGACGTCTTTCCGAACTAGGGCAAACCCAGTCAGCCCCTGTGAATGATTGAAGCTAGACATAGTTCATGGTGTGGTTTTATAAGGGAAATGTCCAATAAAAATACCAACGAACGTTAAGACCAATAGTTTCATAAATTTGAAATTATTAAAAAAATAAATGTAACCTCATTTAATTTATCGAAACCAAACAATAAAATTGAAAGCATTTAACTTTAAGTTACAACTTCCTCGAAATCCCGTTTGAGTACTGTAGAGTAGATATTCGGAAAAAAATGGTAAATGGTGAATATCGAGCTCCTTTCATCCTCTGGATGTTGAACATCGCTAAGTTTACTGTTTTGGAGTGGGGAGGGAACGGAGATAGTTTTGGGGAATATTCGTAGACTTTCACACCTTGGATCTAGACAGACAGAACTCCGTCTACCTGGACCATGGCGTCGTCCTGCCGGGGTCAATAAATACTCGGGCTGGAGGAACTTTCAACAACGGCGTCAACGACAATAATCCTGCAGAAATGTCAACTTGAGGCTGCAATTAGGTGACGGCAGTCGGGGCGACACGGACGACGGTTCCAATATTAAACATTTATAACAACCCATAAGATTAAATTTAATACCGTATATTACAGATTCTTTGTTTGATATTAATTGTTGGTTTAGATCTATGCAGGCAATACAAATCTAAATAACTTATACGTTCCAGCTACTTTTCAGGATGAATATACCTTATTTCGTATCTTTCTTTGGTAAGAATAATGAATATACTAATACTAAGAATACTAAGAATACAAAGAATACTAAGAATCTATGAAAATATATTAAAACATGCACTACATGATCTGTTAGATGTTTGTGAGTGTTTACAGTTATTAAACCACCCATATTTTTGGTTATGAGACCCATAATTTGAGGTTAGTAGACCTTAATTATTTTTGGTTTAAACGTAATTTAACTGTAAATACATTTTCACTTGGCCATTACTAAAATTCTATATGTAAAACCATTATGAATCTATTATAGAAGCTTTATAGATAAACGTTTTGCATGAAGGACATATAAACGCTTCCATAAATTTAGGCAACTAGTGGTTGTTGTGCTGTAAGTTATGCCGAACCAGTGAAAATTGAAACATTTGCATTTAGTTTATTGGTCGTTAAAATGACATTCGTAATACTGAATATACAGTAAATGGCGAGCAGCGGATTTATTGTCGGTTGATATTCGATAAATGTCAAAATGTGGGCGAAACAAGGCAGCGCAGCGTCCGTGGGCTCGGCTCGCGTGGCTGCGAGAGTGACCAGGAATGAAGTCGATCCTCCTGGGACTGATGACTTGATGTCGTCAACATGGCAGTGTGTGCCCTTGCAAAGCCAAACACTAGATACATTAGTGGGTCAAACCAACAGAGGTCGCAGAGGAGACAAACACTTCAGGGGGAGGACGAGCAAACAAAGCAAATTGTTCAACATCTTTTCTTTCCAACATCCACGCCACAGACCGAGTGAATGAAAATTGAAACGTTCATCAGAATTTTTATTTTGTAATCAAAAACTCAAATATGGCTGACAATCATTTACTTTACACAATCGTCAGTAACGAATTTGATTGTTTGCAACAAATGGTTAAATTTCATCTTAGTGAAGGAATATGGAAAATAATCTTCTGAATACAAAGAAATGTCGGAACTGCTGGAGTAATATTTAATAGATATAATAGTATAAAATACAATGTATAGAATATATTAATAAGCAAATTTGAATAATGTCGTGAATTGTGTTGCACTTTGAATTAAGTTATGCATGATGTTAAGTTGAATTATGTTTTACAATTTCAGGTGGTAACTCTTATGAATATTACGATTCATTAAAAAGTATATTCAACGTTCATTTAGCTAAAATATTATAATAGTATCTTGAATGCCAAAGTGAAGTGAAGTGGTATTTTATTTTTTTAAGCGTCAATAATTATTCCCTAGTTTACTCTGATTTGGTTGGAATTATTCATGTAATTGTCCTGTAGTAAGAAGAGATCGTAGATAAAATGAGTAATTGATCTACAAAATATAGCTACAACAAATTTTATCATAAATCTGAAATTGAAAATTATTTAATATTTAGCACTTAACTATCGAATAGTCTGATCGGCGAACAATTATCGAAGTGTTCCTGTAACGGACGAGATTAGCGGACCGCTTATCTCGATGGAACAGCTGTAGGCTTACACGGAATGGCCAACATAAACCTCGTCTCATACCAGTACACCCTACATTCCCTGACGCACACTCATACACTTATACATTCGTCACCATTGACATATACTAATACTTCAATAAGATTAAACTTTTGATTTTTTAATTGCATTTAAATCTAAATAAATAAGAATTCGATTTTGATTTAAAATATTAAAATATTTCGACAAAATGTCCTGTCACAATACAAAACTGGATAAAACTAGAGAGTAACAGGAAAGGCATAACAATAATATCAGTGTCAATTCATGAACAACAGTGAACAATGTTTGTATACGTACACCCAACACTAATATAACTACCTGATTACCTTTTACATGCTACGTTAAAGTAGCTTATTAATTTGTTAAGAAATATAGGTGTAACTAAATAATAAATTGGATTAAGCATATGAAACCCCAAAATATTTTAATTGAGTAAAAAGCATATATAATAAATCTATGTCCAAGAAGATTTGTGTTGATTTGTAGAATTATGTCAGTTATAGATGTTGGAAATTAATAGACCTTAGTTAAGTGTCTCTCGATGTTAGCAAAGGAAACAATATTCATATTATACGCAGACACATGTTAAACGAACAGTCAGATTTTAAAAATGAATTCAGTTTTGTTCAGTTGTTGTTTTAAAAACTTCTGTGTTCCTCTTTGTCAAACCAAGCAGAATATACTGTTACAATAATAAGTAACTGACAGGCCACTAATAGTTGGCTAGGAATAATAATTGTAAGATATGTGTCAATGATTTAAAAAAACAAGGGGAGCTCTAAGTTGATGTAGACCTATTGGGAAATAGTTCAAATTCAAATTACAGAAACATTTGAGAAATATGTTGAGAAGGAATTTCCACTTTACTTTGTTCACTTCTTGTTGAATTGCTGAAAAAAATATTCGGCAATTCTCGGAAAACTAAATAATTGGTTATTAATGATAATTGCTTAATGATAAATACAAGACTATTGAATTTGCCTTGCTTAAGTATAAATGTGTCAAAATAATTCTATCACTGTATACTATTTTATGTAAAACTGCAGGTCATTAACCATTTGATTGATCCAAACAAATGTTATACCACTGAAAGGATATGTGGGTACTAAAATTTAGAATCTGTTTTAAATATAGTCTGAAATTTAGAATAGGGACGAATTCTTACCTACTTTTTATCTACTAAAGTAACGATTAAAATAAAAACACTGACTTAAAAAAAACAATAATATTTAAGTTTCTTCAAGAATTACTTAATCTGAAAAAGCGTAATTTAAATTTAATCCTTATTGCGATTAAACAGTAATAATTGGAATAGTTATTGTCATAAATCAAATAAAAATGAGTTGTCTAGTATAACTGTATGCTGTTGTGGCTCACTTCTGTAATTTTCCCTGACTGTACTGTCCCCTATCTGTCCTCCCCCTTCCACAACTGATGATGTTTGGCTTTAAATGGCATGTTTTACGTGGATGTGACATTTAATCAATGATTTAATACGTCATTTAACATTTACTTTAACTTTTTATTGAATTTTAAATACAAAATTGCCTTATATTATTTTTAAGACTAATAATAACTTTACCTAAAAAATATGAAATAATACAACTGCCAAACAATGAAAAGCTCTGACTCAAAAAACTGCGTAGCTGAGTAAAAATCTATGTAGTAACTACTCATGCGCAGGAAGTAATTAACATGACGCTGAGTCATGCTACATGAAGCTACCGTGCAAACAAGTATACATACATTACAATCAAATGTTAATACAGATCATTTAACTTAATCTATTTAGGCTGGTTATAAATTCACAATAATTTACACGCCACTACCAAAATTTGATGAGTCGCATTTATGAGACCTAAAACAATCACAGAATCCAAACAGATTTAATAGTACTGCGCGTACAGTAAAATTGAACATGAGCTCTGAATATCAAATACATGCCGAATGAGCTCAATTTATATAAACTAATTATTTTATATAAGGACATTTAACTGACTCTTATTAGGTGCTGTGACTTGAGTCAAATATCATTCACTGCACATGACCTTCTATATTAGTTAATAAAAAACAAGTACAGAATATACAGTTCAGTACAGTAATGTAATTGCTGACAGTAATTTTGTAATGATAATTTCAAATAATCTATAAATTGACATTTTCTGCCAGTCTATCTGAATTTGACTTCCCATAATTATCGATCATTTCTCATTAGCTCCTTATATAAAACCCAAAAATAGCACAATTTAGAAGTACTGAAATCAGTCTAGGTATGGAGTAATATTGTAATGATAGAGTAATAATCTATACAGTTTCAATATGGTGGCCTATTAATTTTTTAAAGCAGAATTAGAAGATTTATAAATTTTAACACAAAAACCTGACATTAAAAACTACTAGTTTACAAAAATTGCTTCCATAATAATAATTGCTAATTAGCGAATTTCCACATGATAGTTAAGCCCGGGAAAATGACAACTCAACCCCTTGAACACATTTTGTGGGGTAATTCAAAATTATATATATATATATATATATAATTTTGAATTATACATGTATACAATATACAGGTATAAGAATATATATGTCGATACAATTATTGTCTGATTATTGTAAAACTCGGTGGAGTTGTTTCTTTTTGTAATTTGGACGGGTTTGTTGGGCAACGCAATCGGACTACAGTAACTACACTTTTGGAAGTGTATTGTACCACATAATGGGGGTTTCAATTTATTTATGTACAATCTTTGAAAAAAAATCTAATTTTTTTTATTATTTGATTCAGATAAAAACCACACAATTTAGTATTTTGAATCATGACTCTAGTCAATTGGTTACTGAGATATTCAAAATGGTAAAAACAGTACATTCTGTAACGCTAATCTTATGGAGGATAGCTAAAAATTAATAATTCACTTATTTACTTAAGTACTGTTAGTATTTGGTCTTCCTGTTCAAAGTTGTCAATGAGTTGATTGACTGTCCTGAGCTGCTGCAGATGGTTGATCTCCACATCCCTCAGAGAACACCCTAGCAAAGACCTTTGCCAAACATCATCATAAGACTGGGTATACCTACTGTAGTACCATACCACGACTTATGCGCTTGGGTATTGCCTCGCAGACTGAATTCTTTAGTATCACTCTTGATTTAAGAATCGAGTCCTTGCTATTGGAAATTGTATGTATTCTTTTTGATGCTGGATTTCTTATTATGTTGTTTGTAAACATATTATAAGCTACTATTATTATTTATCTGCGCATACCTAAACAAAATATGTACCTGTGTTATGAAATGTTTTTTTATCTGGTTAGTCACTTATATGCTATCTGTTTAAATAGTTATAATATTATTTTCATAAATTTTTGATCATGCCTGCTTATTATTTACTTGGTGTGTTATAGTTTATCTCATTATTATTTTAGATTTTTTAATTGTAGCTTGCAATTATCCACTCTACTTTCATGCCTGATATTGATATTACTGTGCACTCTGATTGTTAGTTACATAATCACTTATTTTACCGGCATCATAGCAAGTATTGTTATTATTTGAGCATGTACTATAGTTCATCCCTTAGTAAGATATTTTTATTTATTTATTGTTATTTATTTGCAACATGCATTAGATATGCCGGATTTGTTTCTACTTAGCACTTTCGATTCTTAGTTTGCTTATTGTTTTGGTCCTTTAGTTTGTGATTGTTATATTATTACTTCATAGTTTATATTCATATATGTATTTTCTGTAAAAGGGTGTATACCGTAGATGAACAAATAAACTATGATGGGGATAACATAAGTTCTATGAAGTTCGCTCTACTCACCCCAGCGTGATGCGCGCGATCTCGCTAATTCATCAGTTCGTTTTTACAAAGTAGTTAGGCCTAAACCGGGTGAATTCGTCGACAGGGAGATATCTAGAGTGTTCATTGATACCTATTTCGAATGCTACGAACTTTACCTATGGGTAGTTCACATTCGATACATGAACCGTTAGTTTCTAGTGTGACGTTACACGGAGAAAAAAAACTATATCTATTATTTTACAGTAATTTTGTTCTACTACTGAAAAACGTAGACGAATTTATATGCTGAAACCTCACATCCTGTCCTGACCTGCGCATTCTTTCCTGTCGCGACATCCGATGACTTCAGTTTCAAACAAAACAATTCCTGTCTTCTCGGACTGGGCTAACTATCCTTGTATTAATCACTGCTATATTTCTTCGATTTGATTAATGTCCAAAATAAACGACTTAAAGAAAACAAATGTACTTTTTTGTGTTTATTTACCAAATTTTAAAATGTTCAAAGGTACCCTGATATGAAAGATTCGTCCGTCTCAATTTTTTAAGACCACATGAATACACTCATTTATTATACATAAATTGTCTTAAAATACCTGGAAAGCCGACCATTTCAGAAAGGTGATAGTAATAACTATATTATGTTTCATATTTAGCAACGTGTGACGGGTAACACTAGTGGCTTTATAAATGTTTAATTAACATTTCGAATATGTTCTTAGACCTTTTAACAAATAAAAATAGCCTTGCTTTACTAAAAATTAGGAGCGCATCAAAGCTCGTGCGGAGAGCGCATTACTGACCCATCATGACTCTAGTCCTATTTCAAATTCACCCGAATCCTGGTCGAGACGGTTCATCACTGATTTTCCTGCCATATGCTATTGTGACATTAGTTGTATACGTAGGACGGCCACAGCTGGTAACACCTTTTCCGCCATTTAATATTTATTACTTCATTTATCAAATGCCGGATGTTACATCGTGTTTGAACATGTATATTACTTCACACAGTTCTGCTCACTGGTCAACAAGTGTGAATGCATAATCATAAAATTTTGAATTTATGACTGTGGTTTATAAACATCTCATTTAAAACCTGGAAACCTTGAGGTTAGAATAAGTTATTTGATAGAAGGCTCGGGCATGTCACGGGACATGGAGATAGTATGACAAGTAACGGTGGTTCCATTGCGACATCAGGCTAGTGTAATTAGTTGATGTAATCATTCCAGTTTTAGGCATACCTCGTGGTGATTATGGTGAGTATGGGATGAAATGATAATTGGCTATTATTGTGGGTGATTTTGATAGCATTGATAGCGTTTAATAGGTTATACGAGCAGAAACATCTGCTTCTTATATAATAATGTGCTATTATTTTTACGCAGATCTAAAATTATTTTGACTGAGAATTTTTTTATCAGAATTAAATAATCTCTAGTTATTAACATAAAATATTAAAATTAGTCTACTTTAATCGTGTTTGTAAACCTTCTTTCCAAAAATACATGTACATTCAAAAAAATTTAAAGGTTCAACAAAATAATATTATAATAATGATTAATAACACAAACCATAATACATTTCAAAATGAAAAAGGATTATATTCTTTTAAATACTGTATGTGATCAAATTCTCAATACGTTTTACTGTAAATCATATGTAATATAAACATTCAAGATAAAACTGACCTTTAAAGAGGTTCAAAGCCTTAAAAATTCTAAAAACTAAGATAATACGTAACTATGAGTTTACCCAAAGGTGAAAAAAGTTGAGATAAAATAAAATTGGAATTAAACTTGTAAAATACAATATATGTATTATTTATATTACGTACATACATATAGGAATGTATGTAATATATAATATATCAAATTTCTTCGATATAATATTGTAATACAAATGTAAATATCACACCTTACTAAATATAAGTATATTGATATATTGAAGTAAAGTATTTCAAGTTGTAAGCTATGAACGATCTCTATGAGAACATGCCCTCGCGGTTTCGTCAATAACTACACGGTCCGACTAGTTGGCAACTTGAATCAGTCGTCACATTTAACGACGGGAACCTCTTTCTGTTGAGTCACTGTTTTATCTTCGGGTATAATGCCATGTTGCACGTTGTTCACTTCTCAAAGGCGTAAACATTCGTATATTATTGCTTTATTTTTGTGGTCGGTGGCCAGGTGCGTCACTGCTTCGTCGTCACAGCTCTTCACCGTTATCAGTGAGCTTACTAGATAACCTTCCCACGCATTTGATAGCTATATTATACCCTTATCTCTCATTAAAGGTCTCTCTATAACATTTTTCAGAACCCTGTGCAGGAGTTGGTACATAAACTATCAATTATGGAGATGAAAACGTATATTTCATTATTATTCTCGAAGATGACGTGTTATGAAGAGAGAACGAATGTTATGCGCGGGATGTAGATCGGGGATATGACTACTTTTGAGACGAGTATAAACGGTAATTTAAATGATGAAGTAAAAATGCTAATTGGAGATATAAATGTATTTAAAATATACAAAATGTAAACACAATACTATGGTCAGATAGTAAATTTTTACATTAACACTATTTTCAAAAGTAACCAACTTTATACAATTTTTAACAATGTCGTCAGCTGTAAAAATCATTATAACAAATTAATTATCACAATAGCGTAAAAATAAATAAAATCTTTATAAATAAAATTATATCTTTGTCTGTACATTGCTCAGAGTTATTAATTTTTCAGTTATTACTACGTCTCGTTCGTTATTATTCGTTAGAGAAGCCGAAACACGTCTTATCTTAATTTGTGTCTGTCTGTGACGCTCCAGGAGGCATTTTACGGCGTCTTCTCCGAAAAATGGGATGGCTGATAACAATAAAAATTATTTCATGCATTCTCTACACTCCAGAGCATGTTTTTCAAAGCTTGAAATTGTCCGCCGCCTCTTGAGAAGTAAATTACGAGCATTTAAAACCCACTAACTACGCAATATTAGTCATATTTTGCTTTTAGCTATCAATGAATCACCTACTGGTAATACTCAGCTGTCTTTGTAGTTTCATGATTTAATAGTAAGAAAAACAAACAGCTGTCAAATCAAAATCAATACTAGTTAGCTTATATTGGACATTAATTTTAAACCCATTTCGAAATCATACTATATTAAAAAATTATTTTAACGTACTATAAATAATTTTAATAATGATATAAAAATATTCTAATCTATTTGGTTACTTGTAAAGTAATGCTAATTAATGAGCCTGGGTTTTCATTGTTTTGATTTGTTTAGGAATTTAGGTTTACATTATGGTATGATATTCTTACTTCTTTAAAAGTCGGAACGTCATTCATATTTCTATTTCAAGTACGACTCTTTTTACAGGTTTAGATAAATTATTTAAATATACTTTTCTATACCTCAATCATATAGAATTGGAAAAATTAAACCTATTGTTCCGAATGAGATCGCCAGGGTGACATAGCCTGAGTACAAATTTTATTAATCGTCAGAATATCGATTAACTAAAATTTTGTGATGACGTAAAATCAGTATACTCTGCTTTACAATAATTTTATAATTAAACTTATCTTAATTAAAAAAATTTTATGAAAATAAGTAAAACGTTTTAAAGTTTTGTTACAATATATATATTAACTTTGGCGAAAACATTCTAGTAAGGGTGCGCAGTTTGGTTCAAATGTCGGTTTAGTCAATGCAAGGCCATCGAAGCAGTTCAAAACACGTATATGATTATTACTGCACAGAGCAAGTCGATTGCACACATTGTTATTGCGACAGACGCCATTCATCGTAGAAGATAATCCTTGAGTTACTCTGTACAGTCGCCACTCACCTATGTGTATTATCAGCTGATTGCTGCTGCGTTTAACAGTTCCTTACATGGAGTAATATAATGGAAGCGATAATGAATAGAGTATTTCAATGTCAACCACTATTGTATATGTAGTAAAAATAACTGTGTAAGCGAGTCTCAAATGCGGATGTGATAGTCAATCGGTCAACAATTATTTAAACATTTTTAATACCATGTAAAACGCTCAAAGAATCAAGGATTAATAACTTCATAAAGTTTGTTTTTACCATGCTTGTAACATTTGTACCTTTAGCGAATTTACTATAGGGAAGAAGGTATTACCGTAGGTCTGATGGCAAAACTTAAGGCTAGGGCCATGTTACATATATATATATATTGTGTGTGTGTGTGTATGTATATACACACACAGTATACGTGTCTGTGAACACGATAACCCTCGTAAAAATGGTTCGATCGAGACCAAATTTGGTAGAGGTGTTTATTCCTACATTTACTCGGATGAGTTCGTAATTCAGATATATCGGTTAATATGAAGGGGTATTTTTGGGGGGGGACGTTCGTACCCAAAAAGGGGGGTTTCGTATTTTCACATGTAATTTAAAAAAAGTTTATTTTATATTTTACTATCAGAAAAACACAAAAAACTACACAATTTAGTTCCTTAAAGCTTCTCTCTTTCTCCAACGGTTACCAATACATGAATTTTAAGGTCATAATTTTCAATATTTTACGAAAACCGATGTCACTATATAACACTATACTGTCATTATTTATATTTAGTTATCTGAATTCATGCATTTAAAATTGTTTTCAATTTAAATAGTTTTTTGAAAAATTATAATGTTTGTTGTATCAGTAATTTAAATATTTTATATGTTTATAAATGTTCAATCAAGCAGATCCTAGATCAAGTTCATTTTAGTTCAAATGACAATGTGATATACCAACTTGGTGGAACAAGAGGCAAGATATGTTTATTGATGGTAACTGAATCATACGACCTGTTGTGTTTTAGACCCTTAGTTGTTGGATACTTACAATAAATATTTTGTATTTTTAGAAATATTGAATGCAATAGATCCTAGATCAAATTCATGACAATTCAAATGACGTATCACCTTGTTGAATCCTAACAAGTATGTATATTGATGGTGTTTGATTTCAGGGGTATTTTTTTCTAACTTACCTTATAATATTATATGTGAGACAATCTTGAACCTTTCTCAATGTATCCAAATGTACTGTCGAACATACAAATACAACAGTAGAGCAATTAAAATTTGTTACATTGTATTAAATAGAATAGAAAGTATTCAGACTAAAGGTATTAAGAAATAACTATCTCTTATGATATTAAAATGTAATCTTTATGCTGACATGCCATAAGTCCAACCAAAACAGTAAAGTTCAATGTGATCACCACAAGTTGCTTTCAACAGGCCCAATCGATGATCTATCTCCCTAACATTACTGGTGTTCCTCTCATGTACAGCCAAGATCCCATGTCTTAGTTCTTGTAAACTTTATAAGCTTACCTAGTACACAATATCTTTGATATGCAAAGCCCAATGCAAAGGAATCAACAATCTTGTCGCTATCTCCTATCAAACATGATACGGTATTGTACGACACTGTCTTGCTAGAATATTATTTATTCTATCATTTGGGGTATAAATTTGTTTGTTACCGTTTGTTCCTTAAAAAGATCCGATGATTATAAATTATTCATCAGTCGCAACTTAACATTCACTCTTACATACAGCTTTGTTACTTAGGTGAAACGTTCTTTCATTGTTGAATAGTAAGATTTGAAGTAATGTTCCGAGCCAACATCTCACTAAAAAAGTTTGATCTTACTAACGATCAATTAGCGAGAGTTGATAAAGTATACAAATCGTATATGCATGCTAATTGAGCCTTTTATGTAAGATACTGTACTATTATACAAGTCAAAATTGAATTTATAAAAGTTAATTAAACAGATTTTCCACATTATTCACTTTCTTAATTGATTGTTTACTAACTTATTTTTTGTGACTTTGAACACAGTGGACTCTTATCAAGTCCCAGGGTTATTACACTATAGAGGTCGGAATCATGTCGGTGAAATCAAATGTAAGTAATCCATCCTACAACAAGATTGATTCTGTCTCAATTAACTATGAAATACTATATTTACATTTACTTCACTGGTGTCTTTTGTTTTATGTTTACTTGTAAATGTGTCTTCTATGGTAACCACACGTCCAAAGTTGAACGTTGGTTCTGTTATAGGAGACCTTTTAAGTATTTTATTATTTACATTCAATTCACTGGTGTCATTTTTTATGCTTACTTGTACCATGACACAACCTTTCTAGGAACCATGTTGAACGTGAGTTATAGGAGATCTGTAAAATACTATATTTACATTTATTTCACTGGAATCATGTATTTCATGTTTATATTTTAAGATATGAAATGTTACACTGAGTTAAAATGGTTCAGGAGTAATATGTGAAATGTTTATTGTAGGAGAACTATAAATATTATATCTACATTTCAATTAACTAGTGTCTTTCATTTTATGTTTACATGTACCAAATATCTTCTCTAGTAATCATGCTGTATATGAATTATAGGAGAACTGTCAAGTACCATATTTATTGTCATTTTTTGTCATTTGTTTAATGTTTACCTATACTGAGTGTCTTCTCTAGTAACCATGACAAATGTTACTACTCATGTGTTAAACACAGTTAAACATGAGTTGTAGGAGAACTGTCAAACACTATATTTACATTCAAATCACTGGTGACATGTGCTTTATATGATACAGAATGATAATATACACTATTTCACGATAGTTCATACCCGTAAACCCTGAGAAAAATTGAACGAGAATCTTAATACAATTATATACGTCACGTTATGTGTAATTCAGTAAACACATTGTAATATTACTTTGTGTATAATTATAATATATTTTTCCATCTCAAAGAGTGTTGTATCAAATACATAATATGAGCAAAGTTAGTAGTCCGCATAAGCCTACAGTGATTGTGACGTTGACGCAGCAGACTCGAGGGCGTGCGTCACCAGCCCGTGTAGCTAGGAGATAACTTCCCACGCGGACCTGACTTGCCGAGTGACACCTCATGTCCTCATCTGTAACATCTAGTAGGACAAAAACCTCATTACTTCGCCATTATTAAAATACCCCCGTCGCAGCAGACCTGCGTACTCAGCGAATTTCCAAATCAATAATATAATAATAATAATATATGACAAGTTTGGTCAAAATCTGTCGATAAACATGAGAATTATTTGCCTATTCTCCATCAGATTAACATGGAAAGGAGTGTGCAGGTTTGCTGCTGTGAGGAAAACTGAGAGTAGGCATTTATACCATCAAAAATTTTTATTTTTAACATTCATACCAACTTTCATCAACATCTGTCCATAAATAAAGGAGTTTGCCTATTCCCTATATGATTAATATGGGAAAAGAGTATGCAGGTTTGCTGCCATGATAAACACATAAACTATGATTTTTGAGCATAAAAGTATAGATCTCAACCACATGAAGCTAAATATCAAGTTTCATCAAAAAATATTGATTAATATGGGAAATATGAATTTTTCCCTATCCTCCATAAGATTAACATTGGAGCCCCACAATACAACGTACTGTGTTTCGATTTTTTAATATCTCGGTGACCGTTGGAGATAGAGAAAAACGTTAAGGAGCTTAATTGTGTAGTTTTTTAAGCTGATTCCAATAGTGAAATATAAAATTAGAAATTTTTAAAAATTACATTTGAAAAACGCAAAAAACCCCATTTTGGGTACAAACCCCCCCCAAACAACCCGTTCCTATTGATCTATTAATCCCGTTCCTATTGATCATATTGTTCCGATACGTCTGGTTTACGAACTCGTCCGAGCATTTGTAGGAGTACACGTCTCTACCAAATTTGGTCTCGATCGGACCATTTTTACGAGAGTTATCGTGCTAACAGACACACACACACACACACACACACACACACACACACACACACACACACACACACACACACACACATATATATATATATATATATATATATATATATTTAAATTTTAACGACTATTGTTTTTGGACTCTGGGCACCTAAAGACGAAAAAATAACATGGTCCCGGGCTTAAGTCTTACCATGAGACCTACTGTAATAGCTTCTTCCCTATGGGAAATTCACTAAAAAGAATAAGCATTACCGGCCGGGTTATCCGCTTGGCCTCATAGAACTTGTTAACATACTTGATTGATGAATTGTATTTGTTGGAGTAAGATAATAGTAAAAATGTTCCAGAAACAAACAAGAATGAATAGTTAGGTCAGGTTTGTTATATATTGTTGGAGAAAGGTCTAGAATTAAGAATTATACAGTAAGCGAGACGTTGCAGTTGCTGCAGATAGGACCAGTATTTTTAGTAAATAATTTTTCAGGGAAATAATTGGTCTAAAAAGTTGATTAGGAATTTGATATTGGCAAACCATCAATTAAAAACATAAAGTTTCCTGTTATGTTCTTGTATATTAAATATTAATATACTGAATATCTATTTAAATTGAGATTTTAAAGATAATGCTAAGTAACTTATAACTTGTTGAATATAAGTTATAATCAAGGATAGAAAAACTATAACTTTAGATTTTATGAAGAAAAATAACAAAGAATTAAACAGTTGTATAATATAGTGTTTATGGCAGTTAAATACCATCGTAAGTTCGTGTAAGCGCCAAAGTTGGGAGAAACGAGGAGTAAAACCAATTTATGGTAGTGTTAGAGGGGCTGGGGGTTTTATAGGGCCTTTCATTCCCATAAATATACCATATAAATATCTTAGGAGCTATATTAACTCTAAGTATCTCATTTAAATGTTATTATCCAATAGAATGGTGGAATATAAACCATTTCATTTCATGAAGCAAATCAGTTTATAGTTAAGTATTAGTAATGTACGTTTTTATAACTGTTATGTAGTATTTTACATACTTGAAACTATGCCTGGATTTGAAAAAAAGTTTGATTTGTGCTAGGAATATTTTACTTATTTTTATAAGTAATTACTCATTATACTTAATTTATCGACTCATCAATAAGCTCATAACTTTAAGAACGTTGTATGATCTGATTGTAGATATAATAAACAAAATTTAATTATCCTATATGTGAGGTAATGGCCAGGAATCTTGTATTTTAAACATATTTATTCAATTGAAATCCACCAATAGTAAGATAAGGTTAAAGTTAGGGTGTTAACTGTAGTGATAACTGGGCTTCTCTAGTGGAACTCTTGTTTGGAGAAGTTGGCGATAAAAAGGATTCCTTTTCCTGATTATCAGAATAAAATAAATTAAGCTATATTGCTGTTGGATAACCTATACTCAGAAATACGAATTTATACTAGATATTAAACAGTGCGTAGGAATCGACATTCTCGGTGTTGGTGATGGCGCGGACGTGAACTACGAACGCCTGACGTTAACTGGATGGGTGGCAGAGTGGTGGTCGCCGTTGAATCTGGACCCAAGTGCAATTTCGTCATTGGGCTATTAATTAATGACACTTCTTACAAAAGGTCATCTTTAAGTAGTAACAAAACCCAAGTTTGGACCGTTCCAAAGTAGAAAGGTTAAAAAAATGCCGAGAGGCGTAGAAAATCACGAAAACAAAACAAAAGAAAATGTGTCTGGAAATAGTGAGTAGCTGCGATAACCGATGGTGATGACGCAGTCGTCAACGGGGAACGTGTCTGGAAGTAGTGCGTAGGAACGATAGTCGATGGTGATGACGCAGTCGTCAACGGGGAACGTGTCTGGAAGTAGTGCGTAGAAACGATAGTCGATGGTGATGACGCAGTCGTCAACGGGGAACGTGTCTGGAAGCATTGTGTAGGAACGATAGTAGATGGTGATGACGCAGTCAACGGGGAACGTGTCTGGAAGCATTGTGTAGGAACGATAGTCGATGGTGATGACGCAGTCGTCAACGGGGAACGTGTCTGGAAGTAGTGCGTAGGAACGATAACCGACGGTGATGACGCAGTCGTCAACGGGGATCGTGTCTGGAAGCAGTGTGTAGGAACGATAGTCGATGGTGATGACGCAGTCGTCAACGGGGAACGTGTCTGGAAGTAGTGCGTAGGAACGATAGTCGATGGTGATGACGCAGTCGTCAACGGGGAACGTGTCTGGAAGTAGTGCGTAGGAACGATAACCGACGGTGATGACGCAGTCGTCAACGGGGATCGTGTCTGGAAGTAGTGCGTAGGAACGATAGTCGATGGTGATGACGCAGTCGTCAACGGGGAACGTGTCTGGAAGCATTGTGTAGGAACGATAGTAGATGGTGATGACGCAGTCGTCAACGGGGAACGTGTCTGGAAGTAGTGCGTAGGAACGATAGTAGATGGTGATGACGCAGTCAACGGGGAACGTGTCTGGAAGTAGTGCGTAGGAACGATAGTCGACGGTGATGGCGCAGACGTCAACGGTGAATGTGTCTAGACACAGTGTCCAGAGGCGATAGTGTAGAAACGAAATTGTCGACGACGGTGATGGCGCAGACTTCAACGGCGAACGTGTCTGGAAACAGGGATCGGTCACTTGGTTGAGGAACTAGTTTAGTGAATAAACTGCCATTGCGAAACTCGAGCACGTTTGCGCGCAGACGTGGAGCGGTTGCGATTCTGCGGGTCTGGGGCTAACGAGAGCCACAGAACCCACAGGTGACCAACTGATCTGCAGCTGGCGATGGTGATGGTGCACATCCGACTACAACTGAATATTTTATGTATTAGAACTACTAAATTTTTGTACCTATGATTTTAAAAATATTTAATTTTCAAATTAGCATTTCTGTATATTGAGTTGCTTTGTTCAGAGGCTTTCTAAAATCATTTTGTCAAAATTATTTTCATTTTTATACTTGGAATATCTAATGATAATGCATGTAGTGAATAAAATAAATCATATTTTAAATTTTAAAATATTTTATTAAAAATTACGTTAGTTTATTCTGAGATTCATTCTGATCACTATTCAACACGAGGAAAATTTTATTTGACAGTTTATAAATCAATATAAATAAATATTCTTACAAGTAGGTATTTAAAATTCATTTAAGATGTACTTTTTGACATATAGACTTTGACTCCCCTATGATGGTCTTACTCTATGTTGAAGTCCCACGGTTGCCGCCATGCAGTGGCGCCTTCTGTGCAAATGTACAAACATTACTCATGAATGGAGCGCAGTTATCAATGACTCTACTATCAAGCGAAGCGCCGTTCATGTTATGTTATCGCGGTGATTCGCAATTCTGCGAATTGCACGCAGGCCGATATGTCGCTATATCGCGAGCTGAACAGAATACTGTAGTAAAAGGATTACAAGTACAATAGATTAAAATATTATTTGCTTCTCCGCTATACAATAATAATAGGTATTATAATAGTTAGCTTATACTGCCAGTCCGATGTGGGTAAAACCGTTGATTATCTGTTGGTGAACCACTATCGTGAGGATGAAGCCTTCGGCTAATCGCATATGATTTTGGAAAATAAACTATTAACTAAAATAGAATCAAATATTTGAATAATATCTTATCGTTGATTGGTTACGTCCATGTAAATTCTGGTAGAGCTTTACTTTATATAAACCTATATAACGTATAAAGAAAATATATATATAGGTAGACAATGCGGTAAAATTATCCCTTATCTGATAATTAAACGTCGATCAGATAGAACGTTTAGAGTTAATACGATATGGGGGTTTCAATTTAACAAAGAATTTGGATAAACGTTCAAAGAACATTTTGTAATACTTTACTAATAACTTATTTCCGTGCTGCAACTGATGTTTACTAAGTGTTTTACTCTATATACAATAGTGGTTGACATTGAAATTCTCTATTCATTATCGCTTCCATTATATTACTCCATGTAAGGAACTGTTAAACGCAGCAGCAATCAGCTGATAATACACATAGGTGAGTGGCGACTGTACAGAGTAACTCAAGGATTATCTTCTACGATGAATGGCGTCTGTTGCAATAATAAGGTATGCAATCGACTTGCTCTGTGCACTAATGATCAGATACGTGATACACTTGCTCATTACATGTCTTTGCTGGCCTTTCTTTATAAGCTGATTTTATCAAGTTTTTGTTACGAAAAGGTAAACCATTTTAATTAAAAATGTTTTCAAATGTTCAACGCATATTGAGGATAGTTTAATACTCAAATATCTTCTTCTGTGCAGTAGTTCAATAAATTTTTCAAATGAAAACTTAAACGATTGAAGATATTTACTCATTATTTTAGTAAAATTTGTGAGAGAACTGTTTTAAGATTGCTAAACAATAAACCTGAATAAACACAACAAGTCCACTGACTAATATTCTAATTTGGACGTTATATTTTAGGAACACTCGCCAGCAAAGTCTGTTTGGGGATATCCAGTTATTCATAATCCAACCCAATTGGCAAGAACCTCTTCACGCTTGGTGATTAATACAAGTTTATCTCAGAAAACACAAACTGCGTAGATTTATTTTTAAATTTCTCATTCGTCACTTGAAACTACATTGCAATACTCCAAACCTTTTAGGCTTGTTATTAACCCCATAAAAGCTTGTGTTTTGAATCCAAAATGATCAACAAGTTAGAGACTTACTGTGATGATTGGTATCTTGAAGTGAATCTTAGTAAGTTAAAAATAATGGTCTTTCGTAGAGGTGGTCGATTGGCTAAAAACAACAAAAGGCCTATTGAAATAGTGGGTAACTAAAAATATATGGGTGTAATAATAACACCGACTTTTACCTGGGATAAACATTTCATTAATAAATATGCCTTTAAAAAACTTAATATGAATGTTACATGGGGTAGCTTATTAAATAACAATAAAGTCTCGTTGGAAATTCCAAAATTTGTTTATTTTCATTCAATAATAAAATCAATTTTTTGCGATGCACGTCAGGGTTGGAAGTATTTGGATAGTGAAAAGGTGGAATCGGTTCATTGATTATTTATTAAGAAATTGTTTCGATTACCGAATAATACACCTGATTATATTTTATATTTAGTGGCAGGGCTAAATAAAATACAATTTTATACTATTTCCATGAATCTAAAGTTTTTATTAAATGTATTGTTATTAGAAACTGACCGTTTGCCAGAAGTTATAAAAAGAAAGATTTATGGGTACATGGAATGGAAATTATGAAGAAAAATGTTTTGTTTGCCAATCAAGTTTGAGATGAGTGAGTGGTCAGCTGATGAGCATTGCGAACGCGAAGTGAAGCTGGAGGGTAGGGCAGTGTCTAGTGAGGGTGCACTTCGGCGTTCCATTCACAATTTACACTTAGACTTTGATCTCTTGGATAATAAAATGAAGAAGTGAGTAATTCAAAACAAATTATAAGATCTGGATCATTAACAAAAATATTGTTTGTTCTTTATGCAGTTTGTGTGCTAATCAGACTCCTTTTCACTCTGAAACAAGATATCCGAGTTTCAAAAATTTAAGACTGCTTTATTTGAAAAAGGTTTTCGCTTGATTATAATGAATTTTTATAATATTTGAATGAGGAGGGATTAGCGGGGGTAAGGGATGTTTTTAAAATTATCCAAGCACAAAACGTCAGTTGCTTGAAGTACGAGTATACAAGTTTACATCAGTCTCAGGAACTATGTAACAGTTAAGAGTCTTCCTCACCCCTGCAGAAACACGAAAAACATGCCTCGGATGTCACTTGCGCTGGATGAAATGAGTAAAGGTTTGATGTTAAAACCTCTTTTCTTGTATATAAATGTTGGTTCTAGGGTCATCGTACCTAATATATTTGAAAAAATCGATTGCATAAGTACAAATAAATCTTAGAAGTAACGAAAATTTAGTTAATTTTAAACATCGCTGAAACTAATTGTTTTCTTATTTTGAATTTATGAGGTATGAGGGCTTTAATACTCAACTAAATTAATAATTGTTACCAAGTTTAAAGAAAATCTTAATAAAAATGGTGTCCATAGTGGGGGACAAAAATAGCATGTTCGTCTCAAAGCCCGGCTGATGGGAGTCTACTGCACTTCTAGCCACCCCCTTTTTTTACAAAAAGGGTGAAGAAGACTCGAGCGATATTTCTATAAACGGTCAGTTATATGTATGGAGGGCTACACCAACCTACTGACATATGTCGGACAATAGCATGACAGTGCTAGACTTTAATCGCTAGTGTCGTGCTACATTTGCCCTGTAGTAAACAACTCTGAACAATATATGGCCTTCCTTCCCACTAACGCTTCCACAATTCTTGGGTGACTCAAACCAAGAACTTGAGTTGAGATTATGTGAGGGCGTAGACCCTTTGAAACTAACTATTGGAAATATGTAAGTAAACTAATTCATTGTGTATTTTGGAGACATGGTGAATTAAAATATTATCATAGCAATCATTAATTATAATTAATTTTAGTCTACTAATAAAAAAAACTTAACTTAATATTAAGGTATTTTTTAGTATAATTTTATAATAGTCCGAGCTTTCAAGTATATTAAAAAGTTTCCCAGTCTTTTGCCAACTCCTCAATTAATGAAAAACTTCAAGTTCGTGGGACAAAAGGAGTTTTAACGAAGTAAACAAACTGATATTCGACCATTCCGTTGTTTTGTCTCTATGAGGTCGGGCCTTGCTGTTGAAAGCCTGTGCGACAATAACTTAATATCCTTAATAACTTAATATCCCATACTATTATTTATGCTACGGGCGAAACAAATACTTAGATAATAGTACTTCCTTCAAAATGAAAAAATTTGCAAGGGACCATAACACTGTTATTAGTCAAATTAGTTATACAGGGTGCGGCAAAAATACCGACACAATTTAAACTACGAATTCAAAGATGATCAGGGGTGCAATATGTTTTATAGGTTATTACAGACTGTTATCAATTGCATTTAATGAAAAACTACATAATAACATCAAAATTTACCAGTTTAGTTTTTAAAGATTACGCCCGGCAAATGAAGTCCTTAATTAAATAAACATTCTTCCAGTTTCACACCAAAACTGTCAAACACCTTATTTATCATTTCAGGGGTGAGGATGGCAATCTCACCCCTGAAATGAATGAAATGAATCTCACCCCTTTTTTATTCAGGAGACCCCAAAACGGATATATCCACTCTCAACTCAAATTCGGAAATTATGTCGAAAATAGTACTTTCTTCATATACTATGTATAAGGGGAGAAATTAAAAAATCCTTTTTTAAAACTCTATAGTAATTACAGTAATTACTTTATTAGAACAGTTAATAAGTCTGATTCTCTTAATTAATATGTTTCAACGGAGGATTTAAACATGTTCTACCGATATTATGTATGGCCATTTTGATTTGTTTAGCTGGTATCCACGATAATGATAATTTTGTGTAGAGTGTTGAAGGTCTCTATGATTGATGTGATTGGCAAATATAAGCCTATATGAAGTTATAGCTGAATAAGCTTTTAAAATAAATAAATATGATATTATTATTTTTGTAATGAGATTCAATAAGATTTATTACAGCCATTGAACAATACAGGTTGTACATAACCATAGAGAGGTCAAAGTACAGTTATACAGTATGAATAAAAAAATAGCCAGTTGACAGGTGAATAATTAAATAAATAGATAAATAAATAAATAGAGGCATAAGCAAAGGCAGAGATTAATTTACATGCAAAAGAAATTATGTGGTGCTTAACAATTTAACATGCTTATGTCACAGGCATAACATTCATCAATGTCAAAAAAGGCCTATCAGCTAACCAAGCGTACACTTCTTTCTTAAATCTACTATAACTAACACCACGAGGCTTAGCTGGAAGTTGATTAAATAATCCTACATTCTCAAACAAATCAAGAACCTTACTTAATCTAGTGAAAGGTCTGCTTATGGCATTACGGGTCCTAGTATTGTAGCTATGAACATGTACGTTTAAAGTGTAGCTAGCTATATGTTTCTTTACATGCAACATGCATTGAAATATGTACAGATTAACAATAGTCAAAACATGCTCCAGGGCAAACAGTGGCTTGCAATGATCTCTAAAACCAGAGTTAGTCGAAATTCTTATGGCTTTTTTATGGATAAGGTGGACATTATTCACAGCTGAACTATTTTGTAACAAGCCGTTAGAAAGAACACTCTGAAATAATCCAAAATAAACGGATTTCAAATATTCTTCAAATGTAATGTTTTTAGGTGTTTCAATAAATAAACTATTCTACTAAATCTTTTACTAACAGCTTCAACATGCACATTGCACATGCCATGACAATTCCGAATCTAAATAAATACCTAAGAGCTTAACATGAAGACAAGATCTGGCTAGATCGTTGTTTAAAGAGAAAACCATGCTCTGAGTCTTGTCAACATTCATAAAAAGATAGTTTGCACTGTACCATTCATTGGCTTCCTGCATTATGCTATTATAATTGAGATCAATCGAATGAACTGAGTGGCAGGTAAAATAGAAAGTAACATCATCAGCAAACAGAATGGAGTTACATTTAACATGGACGTCTAGGTCATTGATTAGAATGAGAAAAAAAGGGAGCCTAGTACCGACCCTTGTGGTACCCCATATTTAACCTCAGTCAGTTCAGAACCAGTATTGTTTGAAAAAAACCTTTAGCTGCCGATTACTGAGGTAAGAACAAATTTTTGTTATTTAAACTTACATGGAAATTTCACATAGAAATAACGTCTAAATCTAACATTAAATTTCAGAAAACCAAAAGAAACAATTATACAATTCATAAAATCTATATTTAACAGCCATTCAATTATATTATATTAAGACATTCAATTATGTTTATTAATGAATGTCTATTATGAATGTTATTAATAGTCTTATCGTACTGTATTGATGGTAAATGCTGACATGGATATGTCTTAGATTAGGGGGGGTTGTTGGCAATTTTTTAGGCAAAAATTTGAAACAGTGACTTAATTGAGCTAGTGACCTCATAGTTTGATTATTAAAACAGCTGTTATCTGAAAACTTTCCCTATGGACATATCCATGATCTAACGTGTTTCCCACAGTGAAGTAAATACAAAAATATTTTATCTGACATGTTGACAAAATCAGATTCATTATTAAATATTTACTTTAAAGTGAATGTACATTAGTATGCCATTGACTGTTGGAATATTGATGAACAGTTCTGTCTAAGGAACATGTCAGCCTCAGTACCAAGACAACAAGATCAC
Source organism: Nephotettix cincticeps (assembly GCA_023375725.1). Classification (NCBI taxonomy): domain Eukaryota; kingdom Metazoa; phylum Arthropoda; class Insecta; order Hemiptera; family Cicadellidae; genus Nephotettix; species Nephotettix cincticeps. The sequence continues at coordinate 44,685,623 of CM041791.1, forward strand.
ACTACAATAATCCTACTCTCATTTCTTATTCACACTCGGCTTAAAATAACTACCTGGGTGAGTTGCCATTTTCCGGTTTAAGTATAAAGTATAAATTATAACGTGAGAGGTGAAATTGCCTTTAAGTTTATTTATAGTTAGAATATAATACTACAAAAACCCTTCTGGGATAACAAAACGGCGGTTGAGTTTCCGCCTCTCAGCTAATAAAGTTTTCTATTGGCTGACCTCCAACTAACCCTAATAATTATGATTCCAGGAATCCACGCAGTAATTTCTTATCTTAAAGCCATGCATTGCGTTTACAGTTAAATATAAAATCACCCCTAAATTATACATAAATCGATCACGGTCCTCCACAGATTTAGCTAACATTAGCGAATCTTCGTTTTTATAAGTTAGTTACAACTTAATTAATAAATTGTTATATTATTAATTAAATTATAATTGAATATAAACATAGTGTAAAATGATTTGTTGTACTATTAAATTAAAACTTAACAATATTAACAAAACTGAAATGAACAGCTCCTATATAATCAGCTCTATGATACGATGGGGCTCTTTGTAATTTGTATTTTGTAACTTGTGTCAGCAGTTTTTTTCTATCTGAATTTATTTAATAACTAAGAAGCTGTACATAATCATTAAAATAGAATAAAATATATGTAAAATGTTTCCAAAAATTATCAGTACTGTCAACCATTGCAACATTGTCAATATTGCTTGATATTTCCTACATACGGATCTATGGGGTATGTGGTCGGCAAAACACGGATAAAAAAGTTTTTATTTACTCCTCTTTAAGAAATAGCTTAGACCATGGATTTGTCTAAAGCGAATGTTTCAGTTCCTCTAAACAGTTGTCCTTATAACCATATGACTTCACATCCATTTCCAATTTTGGTCTGACGGATTTACAATCCTCCCCCCACCCAGAGCTAAAACATTTTCATTTCAAAAGTATACATAAACACGTTTATTCTTTAAAAGGTTACGCAGATTTAATTTTAACGAAAATATTAAAAATAATATAAATGTAAAATAAATGCTATTCTCGGTAGTGTAATTTAGATGAAAACCTTGAGTCCAGATTAACGACAGTTATATCACAGGGATCTATTTATAGATTTTGCTTCTTAAAGATATAAAAGATTTAACCAGGAAGTTTAAAATCCAATAAAAGTAGTTCTATGTTAATTTCCATATTGAAACTTCAGTTAAAGAAATAATTTCAGTCATATTCAACTAGAGTTTCAGTTCCATAATATAAAATACAATAAAGTGCAATAATAAATCAATAATCTAGTACTTTAATGTTATAACTTGCTTAGACAAATAAAACCCCTTGAATAACGAATTAAAACGTCATTCATACCCTCAGGAATCACCTATAGTATATTTTCGTCACTAGGACCAAAAATGGGTGTTTTGGTACGGGCACAAGAGAATGTGTACATTTCAAAAAGCAAATTTTGGGCCGTGTGATGAACTATAGTTTTCGTCATACTGCAAGGAACATAAACATAAACTATTGCCTCATTTAGTATCAACATTTTCGACCATTTTTGTCGCTTTAGACTAATTAGCTATCATGTTACTTACGTTGTAGCAGTTCTTTCTTGATTCTTGATTGGTTGTATAGGTTATGTCAGTTATTATTATCGATAGTTTGATTTAATAGTCCAGTTTTACAATTAATATCCGGAACGTCCGAAATACACAAAAATCGATAGTGATTGTTGCAGTTACTTTATTGAATACTAGCTGACCTGGCGAACTTCGTAACGCCTAACAGTAAATACATGTTAACTTTCAGATCGGCCATGTTCTGAAGTCGAATAGCATTACGGCGTCGTTATGAAAAATCTGATATTCTGGGTTGCAGCATAGTTAATAACAATACTGAAACGATAAGACATATTAATAACATTACCAAAAAATAAATAAATCTGAGTGGATTGATTCACAATTTTTCTAATCCCACCTAAATTAATAATAATAAACACCGTAATTATTTTTTATTTTGCCATCATAATAATTATAAACAAGTGATTTTTAATCAGACAGAAAATAAAAAATATAAATGCATAATCCCCAAAAGACCGTAAACTATTAACGTGGTGAATAAATCTGTTTATTTTGTACAGTGCACATTTACTTCATAGTTTTACATTAATGAATGATTCAGATGGCATTGGATGGTAAAGCATATTGCTAATGGAAAGTAAAACAACAGCTGTAGCTTAAGAAATCAAATGTTTTTCTTGTAGAACATTTGTAAACAAACTTAGTCGCCATAAGGTTATCATTAGAAATTTAAAACGGTATAAAATGGAAACTAATTGAATTTATGGAAACTGAATATGCCTAAAGCATGACCGGAGCAGAGACGAATCCAAAAAATCAAACTAACACTACTACTAACACGACTTTGTTTTATATATTTAGATTTGCAATCGAATGCTGACCTCGAACCAAAAGTATCATTAACAATGATCTTTTGCGGCCTAGGATTCAAAAAATCATCATAATGGTAGTTTAAGTCATAGGAAGAAAAAGAACAAAATTTTCTCTTCAACACATGAATTTAAAACTGCTGTTTTTGATCCAATATGACGAAAAAGTGTGTTTGATGTTTTAAGAGAATCAATTTCAATTTTAGAAATATATTTGCCCCAACGACCTCTAGTTGTTCAACAAGCCAGTGGGAGGTGAACTGCCATCAATCAGGAACCAGTACAGCTGGGGCGGCTAATGTTCGGAGTAATGTTTTCTGAATGGAAAGGACAGAGCCGTAGTGAGCAGTGAGCGTACTCAGTAGTCAGCAGTCAGCAGCGGCGAGGGTGGCGTCGGCGCCGGCTCCTCGAGCGCCGCGACGCGTCTGCCATTGATAAATAACACCACCCTCCCCCTCCTCTACACACATTACTACCGCCCACCACCACCGCCACCGCCGCTGACTATCTCGAGGCTACTTATCTCGAGACCTTGTTTTTCAGATGTCTCCACCGATATCTTGTGATAAATGAACTCGGACGGAAAAGTTTTTGATACAAATTAAGATTAGAATTAGTACGAAAAGTGGAAACTTTTTAGTTAGAATAAAATAGCTAATTTGGCTGATATATGAAAGTTTGTAACGGAAAACTATACTTGGTTTTATAAAATTAACATGTGCTGGGTATTTTACTAATTGTTATTTTTGTCATGGATATGTCTTAGCTCGGGGGGGGGGTTGGCAATCCGTCAAACCAAAATCTAAAACACACACACACACACACACACACACACACACATATATATATTTTTTGTTTTATGAATGTTCACTAATAGGGCTACTATTAAAATTATTATATTGTAAATTAATACCATAGTACCCTTGCATTATTTCATTTTATTTAACACAACATGTTTCGAGGATTATCCCATTTTCAAGTGTGTACAAAAATGTAACCTCTAAATATAATGATAATTATATTTATATTTATTATATATAAATACCCTAAATATAAATATATTTATATATAATAAATATAATTATCATTATATTTAGAGGTTACATTTTTGTACACACTTGAAAATGGGATAATCCTCGAAACATGCAGTGTTAAATAAAATGAAATAATGCAAGGGTACTATGGTATTAATTTACAATATAATATATATATATATATATATCTATATCTATATATATATATATATATATATATATATATATATATATATAATCTAAGCTGTTCCCAAAGGGAGGTAAATGATATTTTTACTTGATTTCTAACTACCTTTATTAGCCCACGAACGAATCAAACTCCGGAATATTAGGGGTTTTAGTCTATATATTTTAAATAATAATTTGACGAATAACATTCAACACTATACTAAATTACAAAGAAAAATGTTATACGAAATAGTTAAAAAATATGTCACTGGAATATAAAATGCTAAATAGATTGAATAGATCTGCTTTAGACATGAGACATACTCGTATTAAGTAATACCATTTCTTTATACTGACTAGAAATCATAAAACAGCAAATATTTTCCAAAAAGTATGTTCTAAATATTTATCCTTGTCCATAAATTAAAACGTATTTGAACAACTCATTTTGAAAACGGCTCACAGACGTATCAAGTGAATGAAAGTAATCGATGAAGTGGTTATCTTGGCGGGGAAGAGATTGAAGGCGCCAAACCTCAACACCCCCTAGATCTCATCCCTTTAGGTCTCCCAACTCCCACCGCCTCACCACCACCTCTCCTCGTGGAACCAGCCATTGATAAATAACCTCAACGGAATGTTTCCCCCACCCACGCACCCACACCCACACTGTTGCACAATATTGTGAAATTCAGGTCCCTACATTAATATTCTATTCCATGTACACATGAGTAGTTTTATAAATGGAGTTTAAACCTGAGATGACACGAATATTGTTGAGGGCTGCATACACATGTCATAGATTAATTTTAATATTTAAGGTTTAAAATTTTAGTCTTGCAAAAATTCTTAAGTATCAAAAACTTATAAATTTATTTAGCCGATGTCTCATATTTCTTGTGGGAGTTATACTGTAGATAATAATTTATAAACATTATCTTAATTATGAATATCATCATAGTGACAACCTTGTTGAATCCATAAATATTTACTAATGTATAATGTAAAATTAACGACAGCACCAGAATGTACCTGCGAACCATATACCTGAACACTTTAATGATATTAACATCAATATACCCTCCTCTTACCCATAACCAGATCAACACAAGTCGATTTTTTTGGGGGAATAATTGTAATGGCAGTTGACATACGATTCTATATGGTCATGTAATTAGCCATGTCTTTAGTCATGGGTCGACAGTCGACCACTGGGGATATGCGTCAGTCGGTCGACAGTCGACGCACCGTCACTGGGTCAGTCGCGTCGACTGTCGACGCGACTGACGCAGTATGAGCCAGTCGACGTCGACTGTCGACGCACGCAGTATGAGCAGTCGACTCGACGTCGAACGAGCCATATGGTCAGACGTCGACGTCGACGCACTGAGCAGTATGAGCAGTCGACGTCGACTCGACGCGTATGAGCCATATGATGGTCGACGTCAACTGGTCATACGAGCGACGCGTTGACAGTATCGAGCCACTGACGCAGTATGAGCCAGAATGGTCGACTGTCGACGCGACTGACGCAGTATGAGCCAGAATGGTCGACTGTCGACGCGACTGACGCAGTATGAGCCAGAATGGTCGACGCGACGCGACGCGTAGGACTGATGTCGATGGACGACTGACTCGTTCTGTCCAGAATGCGACTGTCGACACTGACGCAGTATGGATATGTCACGGTCGACGCATGTGACGCAGATATATAATTGACTGTCGACGACATTATTAAACTGTCGACGCGACTTCCAGTTAGGTCGACTGTCGACGCGACTGACGCAGTATGAGCCAGAATGGTCGCATTACTCACTGACACAACAATTTATCCAGTTTCATGTCAATGTTGCTGCCAGAAGGAAGGATCGCCCTGATGCAATGCACAAATTCAATAACAATAAAATGGATTCTGTTTCGAAATAAAATAAGACATTATTTATTTAATATATCTGTACATCGTTTCTTTGACGTCATAGTCATGTTTATGACGTCATATTGTTCTTATGGTTTTTTGTTTCACACTAATGACAAATTCGGCTGCGGTTACATCCACCAGCAGTTGCAGCGCACTCTAGGAGCACATGGCTGAACCACACCACGTGGCAGGAAGTGCGATCTGACTAATGTTGTGGTCGATGTCGCTGGCGCCGTGGCGTGGAGACCAGCTGATCCCAACAGGCAACCATGAGTCAGACATGTGTACAAGTATAACTACTAATTAAATGCTATAGATATTGACATGGGTATGTCTTTGCTCTGGGGTGTGTTTGTAAGTCTTGGACAGTTTCCATAGATACAGTACTACTATAGTTCTTGTATTGAATTTCTAATATATACGAATAGGTACAGCTGTTTAGAAGAGCTGAAAATATTCCCTTTAGACATATCTATAATCTAACTTATATCCCACGGGGAAATAAATACAAACATTTTTGTTAGCAAATTACTGTAGGGAAGAAGCTATTACCGTAGGTCTCATGGCAAGACCGAAGACCGGGACCAAGTTACTTTGCCGTTTTGAGGTGCAGAGAAACAAAAAAGTCGTTATAAATGTATATATGTGTGTGACTGTGAACACGATAACTCTTGAAAAATGGTCCGATCCAGACCAAAATTGTTTGAGACGTATTCCACATTTATTCGTACGAGTTCGTAATCCAGATATATCGATCAATTGGATCGGGTAGTTTGGGGGTTTTTGTACACCAAAACTGGGGTTTTGCATTTTTATGCAATTTTTTAATATTTTACTTTTCTTCTTTTACTATTAGAATCAGCTAAAACATACATAATGTGATATAAAATAAGTACACATTTCTGGCAAAAAAATAATGAATTCCTTATATTTGATTGAATGGCGTTTTAAAACCTCAAAAAAGTCTGTGTTTATAAAAGCCAAGTTTGTTTTCAATATGTTTTCCAATATGTTTTCATTGCTCTATATTACAATTTATTATTCTTCCACAAGTTAGGTTCTATACTGTGCAAACTCTTGACAAAATGTTGTGATGGATCGATACTGGACCAAGTTGCCTTCTGCCATTGGGCTATTAATTAATGTTCCTGGCAAATGAAATTTTTATTTATATAGATTTAAGGTATTCAACAGATAATGATAAAAACAAATCATAATAATGAGGGAAAACTTTATTATTTGTTTTATTAAGAATTAATTTTAACTGTATAAGCTCAGTTAGTTTGTTAATGACGTTTATTCACATTTCGTTCTATTACTTGATGAGTTTATGCAAAATTGTTATTCATTTATATAATACATAAATATGGTACATTTTCTACTCGAGATAGAATATGTAATAAGCGTGTAAAAAATGAAAATGTCTCTGAAAATTTGTACGAGTACATTGTTGAAATTTAAATATTTTCATGATGTTTTAAACAATAGGTTTTATAAATTTATTTATTATGTTACAGAGAAGATTTCCATAAAGCGAACTGCTTTGTCTCTGACACCATGTGCTTTTTCAATAGCGGAATGACCTAGCTAGTGCTAACAGAAGCGGTGTCAAACACACTTATCATTATTTGAACCATCTTGGAACAGATTCCTGACCCATAAACAAACGGGCCAAGAAATGTTTCCATCTCCGACACATTGGAATTGATCTACTTGCATACTGATCAACGATCAGCCATCAATGTTCGGCCAAATACAGTACATTCTACAACTCCCAAAACCACTACAGTTCCTGCATATATGCATTATCATTTTTTACCCTTTTTTAGCATTTTTCTTTTCCTTTTTGACTTTTTCAAAGTAAGATATTAAGATAAAATGGATTACAGGGTACTAATACAGTGTGCAAAAGTGCATCAAATGTGCACCAAAAACAAAATCCTAACTTTCCCAAATACAAACCAATAAACCTGTGGATTGTTTCAAGAGACATGAATTGTCATTAGGCAATGCAGTTAAGACAGAACTCTTCGATGTTACGTAGCATGGGATAGTAAAATCAAAACCAACATTTCAGTATTTGGAATTATGCAAAGTGTAACTAGTTTTCTTATATATTACAAACCCTTAGTTTTTCCATCGTAGATTTAAATAATAATAAAATTACACTCAATCATCGCCAAAGTGGAAAATTATCGATTATGGGGACTAACAAAACCTTTTTAGCGAATTTCCCATAGGGAAGAAGCTATTACCGTAGGTCTCATGGTAAGACTTAAGCCCAGGACCATGTTATTTTTTCGTCTTTAGGTGCCCAGAGTCCAAAAACAATAGTCGTTAATATATATATATATATATATATATATATATGTGTGTGTGTGTGTGTGTGTGTGTGTCTGTTAGCACGATAACTCTCGTAAAAATGGTCCGATCGAGACCAAATTTTGTAGAGACGTGTATTCTTACAAATGCTCGGACGAGTTCGTAAACCAGACATATTGGTCAATGGGAATAGGTAGTTTGGGGGGGGTTTGTACCCAAAATGGGTTTTTTTGCGTTTTTCACATGTAATTTTTAAAAATTTCTAATTTTATATTTCACCATTGGAAACAACTTAAAAAACTACACAATTAAGTTTCCTAAAGTTTTTCTCTATCTCCAACGGTTACCGAGATATTAAATAAACTACAGTATGACACATACTTTCTCCCTTTATATTAAATATTAAATTTAAAAAAGACAATATTAAAAACTATCATGTTCTACAGTAATTCTAAATATCAATAATTTGTTAAATATATAAATAATACCAAGATTTTTTAGCTTTTTTGTTTTGATTCGACCTTAACTTCATACCAATTCATGATAAAATAAGGAAAAATGATTTTTTTATATTTTCCATAAAATAACATTCCATAACAATACTGCATTTATACACAATTTAACTTTTCTCGAATTAGTCGTAGACAAATAATTAAATATAATTTGTTTTAGTTTTTTAAGCTTTCATGGTAAGACAAGTTATACTTTATTTTATTGTTTTCTCTGAAAATTTAAAAAATATATTTTTTTGACATTTAAAAAATTTTTAGGTCATTTTTACAGACAATGTGTGTGTCAAATTATTTAGTGTTCTGTGCACTATAACTATCAAAATAATCAAAATCGTTAGATTTTTGAGAAAATTGATTTTTCACGTTTTTTAAATTTTTAACAATCCTTATCATTCAAAAAAATAAAAATATAGTGGTGTTTATATACATGCCAAATTTCTAAAAATGGACAAATATGTGGACTGTTATTACACACAAAAAAAAAAATGAAAAAATTTTTTTTCAACAAACGGATACACAATAAATTCGAAAATTTTCTCTATCTTACTATGTATAAAAGAAAGTAAATCTAAAACACAGTACGTTGTATTGGAAAATTAATATTTCCCATATTAATCAATATTTTTGGATAAAACTTGGTATTTAGCTTCATGTGGTTGAGATCTATCCATTTATGCTTAGAAATCATAGTTTATGTGTTTATCATGGCAGCAAACCTGCATACTCTTTTCCCATATTAATCATATAGGGAATAGGCAAACTCCTTTATTTATGGACAGATGTTGATGAAAGTTGGTATAAATGTTAAGATAAAAATTATTCATGGTAGAAATGACTTCTTTCAGTGTTCCTCACAGCAGCAAACCTGCACACTCTTTCCTATGTTAATCTTATGGAGAGAAGGCAAATAATACTCATATTTATTGACAGATAATGATAAAACTTGTCATATATTATTATTATTATGTTATTGATTTGGAAATTCGCTGAGTACGCAGGTCTGCTGCGACGGGGGTATTATTGATTCAATAAAGGGCACAGCTAACTCTTACGTTATAATACAGTTACGGATTATAAATCAAATAAGAACAAATAGAGAGAATTCGCTAAAGATAAAGTAATAAGGTCACTCCGGTTCGGCAATTATAAATAATATTAGCCCTAACGGGTTCAATAAGCATAGAACCCCTACAGAGACTGGCTGCAACATGGGTGCTGCATTGATATTGCATCCTCGGCTAGACGGGCGTCCCGCGCACGCGTCCCTGCAGACACAAAAGAATATTAAAACAACTAACATTTTATCCCAATTATTTTTAGCTAAATAATGACATATAACTCATTTAAATTCTTTGCTAATTAATTAATTTAATTTTTTGAGGTTATATACCTTGTACCTGAAGCGCGGATGTTGATTTCGGCTTTAAAAATTTATTCCATGAGAAAACTCCCATTCAAATATTTGATTTTCTAATACTTAAAATGATTTTCAATACGCCTTAAAATACGTTTAAATGACAATTAACTAATTACATAAAGGTATGATAAAACTGGTAGGTCCTAACTTTTTCCTAAATGGAAATCTTCTTGTAAACATTTTGTTACCACATTCGGATCGGGCAAACAGTTGCCTTGAATCGATGTGATTGCATTAATGTTACTATGAATAAACAACAATTAAAAAAATTTAATTACAATTACATGTAATGACAATTATCACAAGAGCAGGAGCAGCAACTAACGAGACGAGGCTCAGGGCAGGGAGAGATGGCGAGCAGTTGTTGGCGGGACCAAACCCCTACTTGGGTACCGATGGCCGGCCATGGGAGTAACTACAATAATATGCAAACACCACACGACCTATTGCGTATAACTTGGTATTACTACATATTGGTGAGTTTATAAAAGAATACCTCCGTCGCGCAGACCTGAGTCCCTCAGCAAAGTTTTATTTTTAGTTCTTTTTTCGTAGCAACATGCTACATTTCATATAATTAAAGCTAAAATGAAACAAGCAAGATTAATCTCATTAATCTTGCTAAATATTAAATATTAAATTATGAATGGAAATACGGGTTTTCTACAGCGTCCTTTACAAGACAGGGAATTTTTTATATGAATTACATTTATGTTAGACAATGAGATAAGAAAGAAGTTACAATTTTATTACAACACTTAACTTTATTTTATTACAAAAAATATAATTAACTTCTATTCAGGATGTAACCCACTTTATCGAAATTAAAAATGTAAAACCAGTGTATGTAGCATACCTTTATATTTCTAATGATAAATATAGGTGTTATGCTGTATACACTTTGCTGTTAAACACATCTAAAACCATGAAAGTTAAGGTTTAAATTGTTATTCTAGGGATTAGTTACAAATATTTTGAAAGATTTTAATTCAGTAAATTGTCCTATATCATCGTAATGAGAGAAAACTACATGGATTTCATTCCTGAGAAAAGCATTTAGTAAGTGGTTGTATCCAGCTGGACTAACCGGTGGCTCCGGTCAATGATATAAGGTTAAATTAGAATTCAGCCAAACTTCAACAATTTCCGCCTTACTAGGTTGCCGGACTCCCACTTAACCCTATCTTGCTGATGTGATCCACACTGTGTGTAGCCGAATAACATGAGCCAATGTATTGGTGGGTTTGGTGAGAGAATAAAAGTTGTTAACTACCAAATAGTATCAAGTCTGACATGCATTTAATAATGATAAATATAGACAATACGTTAATATTCGAAACAAACAAAAGTGACAGCCTGATAGAAAAATAATATTCAGCCTCTAGAATTAGAGGTCGCGAGTTCCATCTCCACCAGGTCCGAAACTCAGTTCAGTGATATATTAATTATGGTGTATCGGTTTTACTTAAACCACATAAATGTTTTCATTGAGTAATAAATGTGTTTTAATTTTTCTAATTATTTTTATAATACATACCTTATTCTATCCGGGCAAAGCTCGGTCACCAGGTACTATTAATAAATGAATGAAATGAATGTAATGGGGCCCAATGGTCAAAGGAAACTGGGCCCAACAGTTTATGTTGAACCCAGAGATGTATACGGGGATGTTTGTACAGGGTTCCATTAGACTACAAATCAGGATTCTGTTTAAAAAAATCTTGAGTATTGGAACTGTTTTTTCACAAGTTTAAATAATATTCCTGTTCAATGCAAACCAACAAATGTACTACCGCAAAGCAATATGAAGCAAGGCATTGTATACAACATAATGTACTTTTAATGGGTCTCTCGGTACATAAAACTATATACAAAGCGAGCAGTGACCGCGAACTTTTGGCATCCAGACTCAAAATGACGGTGTTAAATAACACTTGCTATAGCCTCTAAACTCCGGGGGGCTGTCCGTAATTCATGCTTGTACTTGTGTATGACTAGCATGCCAGCCCAACCTAGCATATCCATACATGCATCATTCGACTGTATTCAAGGATTCTCAAGGAATTTCGTTCAAAAAAATGTTGAATAATATAAATATGATTAAATAATCTAATTACTATATTTATCAATGAACATTTCCTAAAATTGGTTTATGATTAATAGTTTTAATTAATCAACTATATAAATCTTTATTTATCTTTTCTCTATTCACCAAACAATCGATGTAAACTATGTAAAAAATATATTTCTACTTATAGATTCTGTACATTATAAAATCTTACTCGCTTCATTGTTAGTTTTAGTGGGCATTTTCTGTCGTATACGAATAGAAATATAGTTTTACTTTTGGCAATGTAAAATAATCGAAGATTATAATTGATTTAACAATTTTTGAAAAGAATTTAGAGTTAAAAACTCTCAATTTTAATCTATCAATATTAGGTTGTTAATGATTATTATTCTATCTAGTTGGATAGGATGCTATGCAGTTCCCTAAACTATCTGTTCTTCTAAGTAGTAATGTTTTAAGATTGTTGTATCAAGGTTTGCTATTACAGGATATATTATATAATCCAAAATCCCGAGTTTTTGGAAATACAATAATTGGGATAGCCACTTCATTCATCAGGGAAATAAAAAAGAGACGATAAATAATACAGAAAAACAGTGTTAGCCATTAGCCCGTGCGCTAGTCACTAGTCACTAGTCAGCGCTAGCCACTGTCTAGTCTGCCCAAGGGGAGCGATGTCCGCTTAACTGTTGGAACTGATCTCGACAGAGTAGTTCGTGTTATAGTCACCGTGTGCTTTGAGCGCTAGTGTTTAGTCAAGCCCTCACTTTTATTGAGGGGAATTTTTAAACTGGTGAAAATGTAAGCCTATATAACGTAAACCCGCTAAAGACCGGACAGTTAAGGTCAGGTTACTATTGATATTTGTAGTATTTATATGGTTCTAATTATTGCTAAATCAAATTTAAATTGATATTCAATTTATTTTGGCATGCCCGATATGTTTTACATTCAGTGCTTATTCCCTCTCTCTAGCTAAAGATATTTGAGAGATAACTTAGATTTAATACTTGCGTCTTATGCTAATTTTAATTTCAAATAAACATTACTGATGGGCTTGTGGAAAAATATAAGTCATAGCAAAACATGCATATATAAATAAATGTAGGAATAAAAATATAACAATAATAAAACTTTATAAATTAACAATATTAATATACCTATCAGTAAAATATAAATTCCATATAACATAATCCGCTTTGCTTCTCTCCTAGTCTGTGGCAAGTCGGATAAAACAGTTCGGGTGTAGGGTATTGGTGGTTAGATGGAAAATATGTAACAGGTTTTCATAGAAACTAACTACCTGAGCTATTATAATGAATTTTTAATTTAAAAGAAGAAGATGTTTTGATGAACTGAAAACATTCGCTTTAGACATATCCATGATCTAACCTATTTCCCACAGGGGAGTAAATACAAACATTCTTTGCTATTTATTCAACCTGTGTCATGATCCTAAAACCGAACTTTTTCATCTCACCGAAGTTTGCTCACCCTAAGAACCGATATAATTCAAAGATGATCCGACATTAAAGATTTAATTAAACACTGATAATCTTCAGACGGAACAAACTAAGGTTAAGATATGTACGAAATGTTATCACAATATGTTTATAAATACGAAAGTTATATAAATTTATTTACCCTAAAAGAATAACATGGATGAATAAGTAAATAGATTATTGAAATGGCGACCATAGCACAAGGTATGTATTTTAAGCCAAGTATGAATGGGGATTAAGTTTAAGATGATTGATGATTGTGTTCTTTGCGGATTAACATAGTATTCAATAGTGTGGACATTAATCCACACAAGAGAACACTACATCCACCGACCATCGCTCACAACTATCCACAATTCGTGACCTCCAAGTAGCTCGATTACAGGACGACGACACCGTCCCAGTCAAATAGAGTTGCTGCCAAGAGAATAAAAAAATGTACAGTCTCAACTTCTTTATGGATTTGGTCGTGAATATGTCAAAAGTGAATGTTTACAGTTCCTCTAAACAACTTAATAACCATATGAAATACCTCCAAAACACTTTAGAGTCCCGCAAATTGCTATCACTCCCCCTAGAGCTTAGACATAGCCTATTCAAAATTCATGTCAAACTTTGTCTTTTAGCATAAATTATGAGAACTGTATAAAGGTATGCTCACTAAGTGTAACCACAGTATTTCAAGTAACAAGAGAAACAACCGTATTTACCGCATTTATATTTTCTTCATAATTTGGAAATGGGGCTCCAAAAAACAAAATACTAACCAATTTGTAAGCAAAAGGCAGGATATGCATATAAAGGCTACAGACAAAATATTAAGTCTTGAAAACATTGTGTTTTAGGCAACTGGGGACCTCAAAACGAAGATACCCCCGTCGCAGCAAACCTGCGTACTCATCGAATTTCCAAATCAATAATATAATAATAATATCATAGTTTATCTATATAAGTTTTATCAATATCTTTTAATATATAAAATTCAAAGCCCTCACTCACTCACTCATCACTAATTCTCCCACTTCCCGATTACCTAGGAGGCTGAAATTTGGTATACTGGTTCTTTAGGCCTAAAATAGGAAAGTCTAATAGTTTTTGTAACGATTCCCATAAATCTCTACCCTATACCCCTTCAAAGTTTCCATGTTAATCATATGGGGAAATAATTTTGTTTTGGATTCAAACATATGTATCTTACCTTTTAAGATATAAACAGCAGCTTTTTTTATTTGAACCATTGAGCAAGCCAAAGAAGCAAGCATAAAATAGTAAGTACTCAATGGTATCTAATTACTGTATGAATATAATATTTCTCAGAACGAATTTGTTTATGTTTATTTGTTGGCCAAATTATAAATAATGACAATGTTTATACATATTACGTTCATTATAATAACTAGCGTTACCCGGCGAACTTCGTACCGCCTAACACTAATGTATACAATTTTATAGAACTTTTCAAATCATTTCATCACAACCTATAATTTTGTAAACACTAAATTTATAAAACCTGACACTGCTCCATTTTCTGCCCTCTGGGTCGGAGCCCTTTGGTATATTCATTTCAATTATATTATAAGTTGTGTATAAAGGCAAAGCAGCTAGAATACTTATTGAACAATTGATAATAATTAATTTGTTGTTCGATTCCACAAATAAAATATCTTGTCTATCAATAAATATATGAGTTAGTGTTTGCCTATTCTCCAAACGATTATCATGGGAAAGAGTATGGAGGTTTGCCACTGCGAGGAATACTGAAAGAAGGTATTTATAGTATAAACAGTTTTTATTTTGACAATTTATACCAACTTTCATCAACATCTTTCAATACGTAAAGGAGTTTTCCTATTTTCCTTATGATTAACATGGGAAAAGAGTATGTAGGTTAGCTCCTGTGAGGAACACTGAAAGAAGGAATTTCTAGCATAAACAATTTTTTATTTTGACCATTTATATCAAGTTTTATCAACATCTGCCCATAAATTAAGAAGTTTACCTATTCCCCATATGATTGACATAGGAAAAGAATATGCAGGTCAGCTGCCATGATAAATACATAAACTATGATTGCTAAGCATAAATCGATGGACCTCAACCACACGAAGAAAACTATCAAGTTTCATCTAAAAATATTGATTGATAAGTGAAATATTAATTTTTCCTCATGCTTCATAAGATTAACATCGGAGCCCCAAAATAACATATGAAAAACACAAACTACCCCAAACTACCCGTTCCCATTGACCGATATGTCTGGTTTACGAACTCGTCCGAGAAAATGGAGGAATACACGTGTCTACTAAATTTGGTCTCGATGGGACCATTTTACGAGAGTTATCGTGTTCACAGACACACACACACACACACACACACACACACACACACACACACACACACATATTACAATTATGACTATTGTTTTTGGTCTCTGGGCACCTTAAGAAGAAAAAATAACATGGTCCCGGGCTTAAGTTTTGCCATGAGACCTACGGTAATAGCCTCTTCCCTATGGGAAATTTGCTAAACGGCCAAATAATAGATCTTGTCATGACGGCCAACAATATTTCCCAATAAGATTCTTAAGATTAATAAGATTCCTTATTTGATTCTTTTCTTAAAATTTAATTCTTAATTAATAAGACTCTTAAATTTAAATTTGCTAAAAACCTTATGAGGTTTATTAAGGGGACATGGACGTCATAAATTTATTTTTCATGCACTATTTTATTCATTAATATTTCTCTGTTTAATGCTGATTATTTTTATACCAAACACTTACTTTTTATGTGTTCCTGCAAATAAATAGGTTAGATCATGGATATGTCAAAAGGGATGTTTTCAGTTTTTCTAAACACCTGTTCTTAATCTTATGTATTAAAAATTCAATACAATAGCTCTCGTAGAAAAAGGTTTCTATAAAAACCTATTATAAATTTTCACGTTACAAATTGTCAACAACCCCCAAGAGCTAAGACATATCCACGTCAAAAATAGTAAAAGTCTGCACTTTTGTTTTGTAAGCTGTTTTTCAGTATATCTCGGGTTCCTGAAAAGTTTTGCTTTTTCCCTTAGGTACACTTTACTCAGCCAATAATACATTCTTCTGATTGTCCTGATTTTACAGGCAGTTCATGACATCTACTGTAATAAAATTATGAATCACAAATCTCTTTTCTGTCATGGTTTTTGTTTCACAAAAAAAATAAAAATAAAAATTCATATGGACAGTATGTTAGGTTTATTTCTGAAATTGTACCTAAAATCTGATAATTTCACATGTGGTTTATAGGGACGTCCGTGTTCCCTTAATTATATCATTCCCCTATATAATAGTGATTATTATAAGCAATTAGGATATTGGTTCAGGTAACGAAAAACAACAAGGTTGGTAAACCTGATGAATATTAATGATTAATTTGAATTTACAAGCAAAATACATTAACATAAATAGGCGCTGATAGATATTGTCCTTTTGCGAAAAAACATGTTCCGAATAGTATATGAATGTTTGTATTTACAGGGATGAAAAAGTAGGTAAATTCCAAAGTGATAAGAATTAATTATAAATAAACATAAATAAATAAATAAAAATAAAATAAACTATTTAATAGATTAATCACTTATAATATCACTAATAATAGAATCACTTAATTTTTCTGAAAATATGACATTTATTTTCCTGTCTTGATGTATACAAATAACCATTAGAAAAATCTTTTTGAAGTTGTTTTATTTGATGAATTGGTCGAGTACTGAATAAATTTTGGCTCTTAATAATTGATGTGACCAGTTCCAACTAAAGCATCATATACAGTGGGGTAATTGTTTTAAGGATACAGTACATATGCTTAAAAAAATCATCCTATACTTGTTGACAATTTTATAACTTGTGTAAATTATGACCATACTGGAACGTCGGTAAGCAGCATGTCGTCTCGTCTGGTGCTGCCTCCTTACAACGACGCTAGGAGTTAACACGCTACGACCTGTTGTTGGTGCTGCGATCTCTCTATTTCAAATCGAACTACTCAGTACTTTATCGGTACATCTTCTATAATATTATGAAGAAGAGGTGGTTTCTGTATGTTTGTTTGTGGGTTTGTGGGTTTGTTGTGGCAAGTAAATGCGAAAAATACTGAACCGACCGGTTTGAAATTTTACACAAAGGTAGATCTTAAACTCATGCAATACATAGGCATACTCATTTCCTTAAAATCCTCTCGGGCTACGCCCTGTGAACGTCCTAAGTTTCAATGTTTACATTTTTAGAGAATGAAAACATAAAATTACTTGAATGTCAACAGCTGTGAATACTAAAATTTGACAGTTCGAGAAGAAGAAGAAGAAAGAGCTGCCGTGACCGTCCTAGGTTTCAATGTTTACATTTTCTAATGACAACATCCGTTTGCACTATATTTTGACAGTTCGGGAAGAAGAAGAAATAAAGTTGATTTTTCAGATAAACTGCTGGATCGAAATTAGTGAATTATTTGAAATAGCGGAATGGTAGATTTTAAGTTTTTTTCCGACGACTGTCTCTATTACATTAATCCTTATCCTCTCCCAATATTTGACAGATGTTACTTTGAAATGTTGTAGACACTCCTGTTTTGTCATTTTGTAAACAATGAAGAATTAATTAACAATACCTTAAATGTATCAGTAGAGCCTACACCTTTCAGCCTTTTTAGCCCGTGCGAAGAACGGGTACTTTGGCTAGTTCTTCATAAAACGTGATGAGATACTATATATAGTCATGTTTAGTATTGTACTTAAAAAATAAGATGCTTGAAAATTGTTCTGTAGTGTGAATATAATAAGTTTCCCAAATACTTTACATGTATAATTTTTACGGTACGCCTCAATTCGATTCAAGAGCGACTGCTATGATTTATTTTACTAAAAAATAAATAAAAAGTAAATCATACCACCAGCCTAAACTGTTTCAAATTTGACTCATTTGTAAATCACACCTAAGTTTTAGTCTATTCTAAGTTTTATTCACATCTAAAGTTTCTCATTTGTTTCCCCAGTTCGTATTTCATATCTGACTGATTTTTCAGTTTTAGAAATGATTTTTCCGTCATTATTGATCAATTAATACAAGGTGACTGTATAATTACCATAGATAATTGCGTCTAATTCCTAGACAACATTTTTAAAGTTATTTGCATAGCATTTTTAAACAACTAAAAAGACACAATTAGTTTTAAAATTCCTTACAAACTAAACATAAGTTGAACCAATTTGGGGAAGAAAGTTGAAGTGAAATATAGGAACATGAGCTCAAATGGGGCCATCGAGCACGCTGCAGGTAGCAGGAGCTTAACTTCAGGTATTTGCATGTGAAGCACCTCAAACTGTGTCACCTGGGATTCAATTAAACTTCAAAGTAGTAACTGGCCAAAATGGCAAAATATAAGTCGGTTCTTCTTTAAAATTCTCACATAGGAGACCTATTACTAAAAAATACAAAATAGCCCCTACAAAATAGTCCATTTTAAAATCAATCATAACTTTGAATCAATAAAGTATAGTTCAAGAATCATCAAGGTGTATCCTATCAGCCTAATACACACTAAAAATATTATAGTAGAAATCAATTAAAATAGAAATTGTACTTTATAATTTCTTCAAGACCATGAAGAAAAGCAAGGTAAAACTTATTATCAGTAAATTTATCATAGTTTGGTTATTTCTAATGCAAACAAAAATATTTTTGATTATTAATAAACGTCACCTAAACCATCCAAATATCCAATTTAAAAAATATATATATTGAACATAGAGCTATGTCTACACCTCTACTCGGATGATGTTCACTTGTTTTAGTCCACCGGACGCAAGATAGACCAAAATTATATTTCCTTTCCTCCAGGAAATTGAATTCTTTTGAGGTGATCAATCCAAAAGACCGGCTGGCATTCTGATGAGGAGAGCCTTTGTGATCTTCGGCGGTTGTCCCGTCTCCCACCTCGTAATGAAAAGAGAATAAAGAGAGAGCACATTAAACCAATCATAATTAATTACCAAGTACCTTTCAACCTGGTCCTTTTCAAATCGTTTTCACATTAAACACATCGTGTTGCCCTTTCGTATTTTATAGTGGTATTGTAAACTGAATTGTATCATCATTACAAGTTTGATATTCATATACATGTTTTCTAAAGGTATTCCTCAGTACACCATTTAACCATTGTAATTTACCATATATTTTATTGTAATTTAACCAGTACATCATTGGTTAATTAAATTTTAACCATTCATCACTAAATACGTTTATACAGCCGTAATTTGATTGTAGACAAATCCATTTTTGCTAGTTCTTCTGTAAGCTGGAATAATTGTTATTGAAGAATGTTAATTAATATTAGAATACTTGTAAACTATTGAAGTAAAACTAGTATATTATATTTAATACGTATCAAGGAATATTTTAGGAATGTTTATCAATCATTTTTTGTTACATATATCTTACTGTGATATATATTTTATCTCGTCTAGTACGTCAGATTTTTTCACATAATGTAAGTTTGAAATTCAAGCTTTTGTCTTTTATTTGATTATTTATCAAATAAGAGTATACTTATTAAGCGGCCATAAATCAAAGAGCGCAAGGTAAAAATATATTAACTAAGTAAAGTAGGCTGTTGTATTGAACCATCGATTATAGCTTTCACATGTTATAGTGTGCAAGAACTAAAATATACTACCGATCCAAAACTCTAAAAATTATCAGATTCCTAAAACTTGTCTTAAGATCCAGGAATTAAAGAATTTGTAGCTAAAAAAATGTTTTAATAGAATTTGTATTTGTATCTATTTTTTTAATTTATGTAAGTATTTTTGTGGCAGGTAGTAACCTTTATGGGTACCCCCTTTATGAGCAACTTAAATACGGGTGAAAGGACTTCATTTGGGCGAATCACAGCATTAGCGTTTTCCGCTGAAGCTGCTGGATTGTTTATAACTCTTGGAGTGGCTAAAACAATTAAATGAGCACAAGGCCGGAACAAGTGAAATAACAGAAGTTAATCAAAGTATATTAAACATAAGCCTAAATAATTAAGAAATGTCGACGCATTGCTGTGTCAGGCTTTGGCTGGGCAGGACACGCTGTTCTCCTATGGTGGATCATCCAGGATGGCGATGGGCCTGGGCCTCAAGTCCTCTGTGACGTCAAGCCGTCTTCAGAGCTCCCTTATGTGTTCGAGGATGGATTCGGCTGCTTTCTGAAACAGTCAATGGGCTTTTGTCCTGTTAAATAGATCAAGAGTTAGAACTCCTAACTTCCTCATAATTACGGAGTTCCTGACGAACCCCGGTTGTCGTGTGATTAGTTTCAGCGACTTCGTCTGGATGATCTCTAGGTGTTTTCTGTTGGTCTTGTTGGCTAGAATGCACCACGCTTCTGAAGCATACATGATACATGAGCATAAAATTAGTATGAACATGGTGACCTTCGTCCTGACCGGGATTGGGCTCATCGCTGCAAGAAGTGGCCACATCAGCCCCAGGATTGCCGTTGCCTCAGCGACTTTCCTGTGAACATGCTGCTTGAACCCCAGGCGTGAGTCCAGGGTGACACCCACGTACTCCACGGACGTCTTCCACGGCATTCCCACTCCGTCTGGCTGGATCTCGGGTGGAACTGCTATCGGATAACATATATATGTATATGTTATTTATTATTGTTGCGTCCTTACACCAGTGGAGGGTCAGCGGGTGTCCACGTCAGTGTCGTATGGTCTCCCCCACCCTCCAAAGACCAGTTTGGTTTACAACTCTCGCCCGGAAAGGTACATACTACTAAATACTATAATTAAACAAATTAAGATGTCTATGCTCATTATTCATATAACGATAAAAATGCATTATTTACGATATACCTAATACCTATCATTGGTGTTTTATTTTAACCCTTTCAGTGCCTACGTCAGACTATATGGACGTCCCAAAATGATTTTTTTCTTATTTATGTTTAAGCTATAAAGAACAAGTTAAAAATAAATATTTAAGTCACAATTTTATTCTAAGTATTTTTGACAATCCTCATCAACGTCTTTTATTTGGTTACTTAGTTAGTCAGCAATGGCCTCAAGCAATTTGAGGTTATTATTATTGTTTGTTTAGTTTATTTTGTAATAAACAAAACACTTTTTGGTAACTAAGCGCAAAGATTCTCTTGTCAATGATAAAAAATTCTTAAAGTCTTAAAAGGTAACAGTGGTTTTTCAATGAGTGATTTGAGTGGGAGTGATGATTAGTCAAGTTAAGGCTGTTACAACACGGACTGTGATCCATATTTGGATCTTAATAATCAGAACCTTTAAAAAATAACAATCAGAATAGTTTGAATCATTTTATTTATATACATTGTTTAATATATAAATACATTTCAGTGTTATTATTCTTTTCAGTAATTTCTGCAAAAACCAACACTGACGATATTTTCTAAACTAATCATAAAAACTATAAATTTTTAATTTACATTTTGAAACTTATTACATATATGTACACAACTAAGAAGACTTGGACAAAAATACTCAATTTTAAGCGTGGAGAATTTTCTATTGGCAATTTTTTAACTTCAAGCAGAAAAATTCCCTACAAAATATTATGTTAGTAATCTTTTTTCATAATTTATACTATGGATAAAATATTAAGGAAATTTATTTTATCTCTTCAATTTACCTAACCAAAAGTGTTTATTTTCATCAGTAAATAATAAAACAATGAAAGATTTCTCGAACAGCTAAAAACTGCTAATTTTAACTTGGCATTTCTTGCATACACTATAGGAACGCCTGTCTTTGAAAGGGTGTCAATTTTATATTCCAAACGTCAATACGTGGTTCGATATCACAATGTATGATTTTATTATTATTATTGTTATTGGAAGGGGCGGATTACTCACAAGGCACTTCAGCCGTAGCGGCTTTTTGCGCACCCCTGTGTGGGTTGCGGCATTATCACACAGCGAAAAGCCATTGATGATAGGCGGGATTTGAACCCGGGACCTTGGTCACCAAAGCCCCGAGCTCTACCCCTAGACCAGCGCGCTCCCCATATCACTGTAACAACTAGACTTTCAAGACTAGCTTTTACGACCCTTTATTTTAAGTGACATTTGTTTAAGTTTTAATGATGTAACTAAAAACAATAGAACAATTTCTAATATAAACCCCACTTTGCCAAGTGTTCTGCGCTTAACATTAAAGTAACATATAAATTGTAATCCTACTACTAATTAGATTTGCCCCACCCTTATAAACATTCCACAGTGGATTCCGAGAGGCTGTTTAATTCAGCCGGTGTACATGAGCCATCATTAGCCGGTACGTAGCCACTTCCCCCTCCATCAGCCAGGTAGCGCTAGTGGTAGTGACGGTACCGGTAGTGTGGTGCGGGTGTCGCCGCTTGAGCACGACGCTGCTCTCAGTTCACTCGTTACCCGCTAGAGTGCGGCTGTTGACATGTTTCCCGGCTAATGGCGGCTCTCTCAGCCCCAACCACCCTCGGGGCTCCGGTAAGATGGTGACAAGTGGCGACGGGAATATTTTTATGTATTATTTAAAACATATATAAATGTAAAAATTTAAAACCATTGGTTTATTGTCAAATAAAAAATAATATTAAAAATTTAAAAATAAATTTTTGTAGTTTGTGTCTTGTAATTTGAATGACTTATCTCCTATAAGTGACATTTTAAGCTTAGGTAGGAAATAAACCACTATCGAGTTATATTGAGTTAACCAAAGATGAGAATATATTTTACATTTAACCTTGACGGCCTTGCTATCTAAAAAACTATTTAATTTAAAACCAAATTATTTTAACGAATAGATTTAATTTAATCTAAATTTAATACAGTTTGAATGTAAAATGAAGTATATTAATGCCTACAGAGTGTTTCTTATTTGTCACAATTGGGATTTTGTAAAAATCTGAGAGTAAACTTTATAGGAGCACATTCCCTTGTTTTGTAGAGGTTTAATAATATAAAATCATAATTTTTATGATAATAGATTTAAAAAAATCATTTTTTATAAAAATATGGCTTTTTAATATGGTTTTCAAACTAACTTTTCCTAAACAAGCACCCCATATTTTATGGTACTTACGGAAACATAATTTTGAGTATTATTTATATTTTAAAAGTTTCTGTTATACCTAATAGTTTACAAGATACAAAGACTTTAAGTTAACAAATGCTTTTATTTGTTTTAAACTGTCGGATGCATAGTTTAAAAAATAATTACAACGTGTTATTTAGATTTTTATTACAGACATTTTCCATAAAATATTTTAAGTAAAATAAAGTTTCACAAAGAGAACCCAGAGTATTTATGACGAGTGGAAGTGTTTTGTTTCTTATGTGCGTAGTTTTAATGAATGGTATTGTTTGTAAGTTTATTTACTGCTGTAAACTTATTTATTGTCAGCTTTATACCGGTTTACCAGCTTAGTCCGGATTATGTACTAATCGTGTTACTAATGGTGATACTGATAATACCTGGGGGAAGATATTGCACTGTGACCTATAAGATCTATTGTGTCCCCCAAACTAGTCTCCAGTACTTGTCTATAGCCCCTGTAGTCCTAACACCTTGATGAAGTTTAGTATCATGTGGGGTTCTAACTTTGGGAAATCTCCAACCACTACCTGGTGTGCTCTCAAGCTTCTGGCTCTCTTCTGACCTACTGCCTCACATTCAGCCACTTGGTGTCCAGGTATTTCCTTCCCTGATTGGCAGAAGCGGCAGTATTGAACAATATTAATCCTTCTCAGCTGACCTCTGAGCCTATAGTGTCCGGTTAAAAACCCCGTTAGCATCCTTAAACTGTTTTACCTCAGCTCCCCCTGGCTGGTTGGTCACACCTCCCGGCTCCTCGCCTGCCTCCTTCTCTGAGGGCTTACGCGGCCCATGCACAGGGATTCTCCCAAATCAATAGACGATTTGGTATTCCTCCTTCTTGATCTGTTACCACGCTTGATCATCGATCCCAATATGCAGGAGCTTCCCTTGTCCCTCCTCTTTACTTGCCTCAGAACATGCCACATCTGGGTACCAACCCCATCGTTCTGACTTTCAACCAGGGATAAGGCTCTTAAACTTGTCGTCTTTGCCTTTGCTTCTGACGAAGAATATTGTGATGTTATGGGCCTTGGGTATGTCGACCCCAAGGCGGCCACCAACTCAACTCCCTTCCACTCTTGAAAATGTGTGGCTCTGCTTCCCAGCCAGTCGGCTGTTTCCTGTTTGATACGGTTCACCAGGCACAAGGTTCACGCCTGCAAATTTTACACTTTGCATGAGTTAAGTCTCGCTATCTCCATGATGATAGCATATTCTAGCTGAGAAAGTTCCTCCTTACCCAGCCTCTTTTTAGCCTCTCCTTCGGGGGTTTGGCAAGTTTGATGAACTTGGTGGTTTCGGCATAGGTGGTTGCTTGCCCACGTGCAGGTACATTGGGTAGACCCCCTGTTCCCACCATCATCCTCTTTGCCTCATACTCCTGCTCCAGAAATCGATGGTACCGGCGGGTTCCTACCCCACTTAGCTTCTGTCTACGAGGGCCATTCTCACCCCCGGGTTCTCAGTTTCGGGTATCTTGCCAAAAGTTGTTCTGAGTTTTTGTTTTTTCTTGTTATTCTTTTTCCATGTTGTTCCCACAAATAGCAAGGGAAGTATCCGTCCGTCTGAACAGAGCCCCATATGCCCAGGTAAGGCTACATACTGCAGGGCGTTGCCTGCTATCCTGGTTATCGATACCATTTACAAGACCTGGTGCCATCCACTCCTCGGCACGGTCCACATCACACCTTGAGTTGGTCTGAAACAGAGAAGAAAAACGGGGGAGGGAAAGGTGGAAGAAGATAAGACTGGGTTTACAGAAAGATTATAAATGTATTGGAGGGTAGAAGAAGCATGGGTAAATAGGAAAGACCCTGCTCGGATGAAGAGTAGAGAGTCAGGGAGGCTGATTGCAGTGCGGCGGTGAAATCGCCAACCACCACGCCACTAAAATTGTGTTATGCTTTAGGTAATAGATCAACTGAGGATGGGATCAGATTCCAGGTACAGAATTTTCGTAAAACCTTGTTTTTCTTAAATCGTGATGAAAACGTACGTAATAAAAATTTAATGAATTTAATGATCACCAATAATGAATTTAAAATAAAGTAATGGTGACAGTTAACAAAAAAATCAAAATTATTTGTTAACGTAGTAGGCCCCTATTTCAACAGCTTGTAAACAGTTGGGTATCTAAAAATACTTAGACCTACTGTGACACAGTTAAAAACACGGTTTACAATTAATTCTGTTGTCGAATCCCATAAAATATGTCCTTTCTACAATTCTTGATACTTCTTAAGATTTCCTTTGCCTATAGGGTTATTAGTGAATGAATCAGCTGGCCTTTGTCAACAATAAAGCTACATACGAGTATGTCATCAAATTCGTTACACTCACCACTCTCCCACTTCACTAATATTAAAATATCACTTATTTGGCTTAGCCTACCTTTAAACCACTCCGGTTTCGGTGTATGTAACCCTTCAAACATGTTTGAAAGGTAAAATATTTATTGTAATTAATTACCTTTAGAATAAGATAAAGTATCATAGACTGTTAAAAAAATAAACAAAAGTTAGATGGGAATTCGGGGATCAAGTGAAAAATCCAACGTCACCATAGGCCAATTGGATGCTACAGAAGGTACAGGTACTGAAGTGAGAAAGCGGGATTGAACTTTGTTTTGAATATCATTGCGAATATTCATACAGTGACAGAATTCGATATGAGGCAAAAATTCTGAGTTAGTCATTACCGTACCCGACACAATTACACATTTTAACTTTTTCTCAGAGACTTCTAAACCAGTCAACGACACTTTTGAGATAAAAATCCGAGTTTGACGTGGCTAGTCTAGACCCAGTTTTAACGCATAATTCCATACTATGCGTTTTCTTGTACGCAAAACACGTTTCACCCTAATTTAATAAGATTACTATGAAATTATGGGAAACACGTAGGAAGTAGTTAACAGTTATTGATTTCCAAGGTTTTGTGCGTTAAAATTTAACAAAATGTCAGGAAGGTACAGGCACCATCATAGACAAACTCCACACAGGTTAGAACTAGCCGCTTCACTTCCTCAGAATATTGGACCAAAATTACTAAATAAATTACCTGAAAATATAAAATCAATTACTTCTGAATCAAAATTCAAAATTCAACTAAAGAAATACCATTTGGAACGTGCCTGTTACTCTATTAGTGAGTTTTTGGAGTAGGCCTCTAACAGAAATATTAACAAAAAAGGGCATTGGTTTGTTGGTCTGCAGAATTTTGTTTTTTACCATTTTTCATTCATTTTTTTAATTTATCTATTAATTTTTACTGTGGTGTAGTTGTGTTTTGTGGTGTTTAAGTTTGACGTTTGTAATGCAATTTATATTGTCTTACTACAATAAAGAATTTTTGATTTGATTTGATTTGAATTGTAGCAAAACTACGCAACGTGTGACAACATATCGCATATGGAAGATTAAACAATATATTGCTGGTATAACGGTGCCTGGTTTATAACAGCAGTAAAACAGAGCGTTGCTGAAATTGGGCATTTGTACAGGTCGTAAAAGTTCCCTTCATCTGTCTGTGAGGACGGCAGAGGGTGGGCTAGACGAAGTTGCTACCGTAGATGTGATGTTCATTGTATTGAAAAGGCATAATAATACAAATACATTTTAACATCGATCTTTCAATTTTATTCGAATAGTGAGTGTTTCTTATTAGTTTCCATATAAATTATAATTTAATTGTAAGTTATGTTTATACACCACCGTTGCATTCCCCTGCGTTATATCTGATTGTGTTTGGTGATTTTATTTCCTTATTTACTCTTAGTTTAAAATAATTCATCTTTTGGTTTAGACTATAGTATAATTCTGAGAAGTTCATCGAATATTGGTCCATGGAGCCATCCATCAGATGGTTGTTCAACATCACGAGTTTAACATAAACTTCAGACGTGGAAATTAATTAAAAATATATTCCATTCAAATACCTACTATAAACGTCACTGTATTATATACACAAATGTTAGCATACTGAGTTACCATAACGAATTAGTCCCGGAAGGTTGGCAGCAGTTTGGAGCGTAGTGTTTTGTAAACGAGCCTCCATCGCCAGTCCCCGAGGAGCGACGGCGCCCCGGGCGTGATTGTGCCGACAAGCAGTTCTGCCAATCTGCTGTTATCTCATGAATATATTCCTCAAGTCTTCTTGCTCTGGCTAATGCTTTGCGACTTTATAACGAAAAGTTACTTTCCAGAGGAAACTTTTATTTTTACGAGAAATTACAGCCAACGTGGAATACATTCAATCTGCACAACATTAGTTTTTTGTCACATCAAACACATCCGGCTTTTAATATATTTTAGGATTGAAAAACTTTATAACAATCTAAAGCTGTCCGAGTATTTTGAATTTCATAGTATGTTGTATGAATTAACATATATTTATAATATCCAATATGCTATTTTGCGAGGTGTATATTGTACACCTCACCAAATTAATACATTGCAGTATTTATTGAATGCTCCAATGTGGTATTAAATTTTGACTTATAAAACTACATTAAATTTAATTATTTTCGTAATCTTTCCTAATATTACACTTATATTTTTTACACGATAAATAGCTATTGACTAAATAATCTCATGATTTATTAATATATGTCAAAATGGTGCTCTAGTCTTCTCATGAGATTTTAAACCATTCCAAGGACGAAAGATTTGATTCAAAACAAGACTTTTACAGAACATTAAAAAAAGGATTTAATTGAAACAAAGACTTTGTTGAAACAAGACATTGAGAGGTAAGATTCATTTAGAGCACAATGGAACCGACCGCCCGTTCTCAGATACTCCTTTGTAGATTCAGATTCAATCAAACTTTGTGGTAAAGAATCCGTCCGCGTGGAGTTTGACAGGCCGGTCACGTGGTCTGTGTCTATATTGACACCGCGGTCGTTTGCCTGGGGGACCACAGAAATCAAAGAAACTCTTTCAACGCGGACACGCGGATACCCTAGCAATACGACCGTAGCATTAAGTTAAAATTAATCCATAGCTGACAAAATAACAATGTTCCTATTCAACGTATGTTTGAAGATGTAAATACATCAATTGTAATTGTAATAATTTCCGCCAAGATAGCTTTACCTTTATGTGCTTACATAGAGTATTTTTAGTACTCTTGAGATGGCTATTGGTAGGTATACATTTTAGGATCAAATACTGATTTTGGGTCACTTGTGGAAATAGGTTAAAATTCATGAACCGATGCTTCAGTAGGCGATTCCGAGAGTTCGTGAAAGTTTAAATGCGTTAAAATTGTCACTAACAACACTTTCTTCGTCTTGCTTGTTCTCAGAGTGTGTTGCAGCGTCGTGCTCAAGCGGCGACACCTGCACACTAGCATCGTCACTGTAGATTATGTAATAGCAACATTCGAATCATTATTAAAAATATTTTTACCTCTAAATATAATAGCAGAATAGTTTAAGAAACTAACCTAATAATAACTGTATTAACATGAAAGTCTAAATCAAATTGATACCATAATTATGAACATGCTCTAACTGTTGTAGAAGTAAATATTTGGGAAATCCCTGAGGTCTAAGATGTAGAAATCAATTTTTAAATTCTTTATGAGTAGCTTGTCATCTGACATATCAAAAACACCGTTTATAAATGGTTGAACCATCGCCAACATATCCATAGATCTAGGATGAAGGGTTCAAAATGAAAGTTTCATTAGAGGCTTGCCATAAGACTTATCAAGGCTTCGTTACCTTCGGAATACAGTGCCACTATTGAAATTCAAAAGGATTACAATGATTTTAGATACAGTATCTATAGGTCTAGGATGTAGGAGTCAACATAGTATAGATATAATAATAATAATAACGAATGCTTGTCGCAGAATTTCCCCCGAGTTCCTATATAATATTTAGTTTGAATTTACAAACAGATTGTATTAGTGCCAAGAAGTAAATCGATTACACTTAAAAAATCTATTGTAGTATTAAAGGTAGACGGTTTATAACTCATTGACCCCATTGTCATGCAAAACTACAATTGGCCAATTAACTTCTAATCTTTAACTAAAAATATATAGTTTGTAGCTTATTTTAGAAAAATTATTTGTTTAAAAATAAGAATGTGATGAAAATTGTAGGCCTACAACCTTTTAGCGAATTTCCCATAGGGAAGAAGCTATTACCGTAGGTCTCATGGCGAGACTTCAGCCCGGGACCATGTTATTTTTTCTTCTTTAGGTGCCCAGAGTCCAAAAACAATAGTCGTTAAAATTTATATATATATATGTCTGTTAGCACGATAACTCTCGTAAAAATGGTCCGATCGAGACCAAATTTGGTAGAGACGTGTATTTCTACAAATTCTCGGAAGAGTTCGTAAACCAGACATATCGGTCAATGGGAACGGGTAGTTTGGGGGGGGTTTTGTACCCAAAATGGGGTTTTTTGCGTTTTTCACATGTAATTTTAAAAAATTTATAATTTTATATTTCACCATTGGAATCAGCTTAAAAAACTACACAATTAACTTCCTTAAAGTTTTTCTTTTATTTCCAACGGTTACCGATATATAAAAAATCTAAACACAGTATTTTGTATTGAGGGGCTCCAATGTTAATCTTAAGGAGGATAGGGAAAAATTAATATTTCCTATATTAATCAATATTTTTGGATAAAACTTGATATTTAGCTTCATGTGGTTGAGGTCTATCCATTTATGCTTAAAAATCATAGTTTATGTGTTTATCATGGCAGCAAACCTGCATACTCTTTCCCCATGTTATTCATATAGGGAATAGGCAAACTCCTTTATTTATGGACAGATGTTCATGAAAGTTGGTATAAATGTTAAAAATAAAAAATAATTATGGTAGAAACACCTACTTTCTGTATTCCTCACAGCAGCAAACCTGCACACTCTTTCCCATGTCAATGTTATGGAGAATAGGCAAATAATTCTCATGTTTATGGACAGATTTTTATAAAACTTGTCATATATTATTATTATTATGTTATTGATTTGGAAATTCGCTGAGTACGCAGGTATTTGGATTTCGATTGCACCTCTGTTTTAATGGACGGTGATTTCAGGTGGTTTGAATGAAAGAAATTCATTCATTCAAACTCGTATATGAGATTTGCGTAATTTATGTAAATATCAATCTCAGTGATGATCTATGGAAGCTTCACAGTTTTTATCCACAGGTTTTGTATAAAGTAAAGACATTCTTTGTTTGAAATTCACTATTGGCGATGGTGGATTTATGTTATTATTATTTTACATTATGCTATTTGTTTTCAGGTGGGTTATTTTATATGTTACATGCTAATTCTCTAATGAAAACTTGTATGTTGACTCTTACAGCTTAGACCTATTCAACGGTTCAAACTTTTTGAATTTATATTGCGGAATTGTACTCAGGAGAGAAAGGATGTGTTATTTGGTATGTCCGATAGCGACGAATTTGAAGAATAGAGATGTTATTGTAGATCTATTTGGATAAGTTGAAACCCGGACATGTAACCATCTCCGAATTGATATTTTTAGGGTATTTTTCGCCCAAAAATGTGGTTATTGATATTCTGTCCAAAACTTATTTTAAAATGCCCAATACTTTACCGATAATTACGCCTTCAAACAATGAACGATACCGGGTTTAAAAGTTAATTATTATTCAGATATTGAAAGTTTTAACTAAACTCATTAGATTTTCCTGTATTAACAATAAGAGAAAAAACTACATGACTGGCCCACTACAAGCTGAGAAGCCAGTTCCGTCGCTGGCAACGTGGCCTGGCTACGCGTCCAATAAGGGCCTTACTACTAGCCGAATTACTAGCTGCAAAATGTATGCAGGACAGGTGTAGTTTGGATATTATATTATTTAAAATCCCTTTAAATGCTGTTTAAAAAATAGGATTTAAAAAATGTTTTTACAATTAATTATATTTTAATCTCATAAAATGTGGAATCAGACTAGTTTACAATTTTTTTGCTGAGCGCTATCACACTGCCTACCCATTACCCAAGTTTGATTTCGTACTGACATTTTTTATCTCAACTATGTGTTCCGATGTATAATAAGCTACTGACCATAGTAGGAGTTTTAGAGTTCGTCCATCCCATTGCGCGGTTATCATAGCGTAGGACTAGTAAGCTTTATTTTTTTAGTATTTTATTAAAATTATTTACTTCTAAACAGCTATATACACACACTTACATTTACTTTAAAATTCTTCTCGAACATGTTCCGTGTACGTATGATGTACCCTTTTCCACCATCCACGCATCGGTGGACTCGACACACAGTAGGCCTATACAAGGCCACACCGCCCCTCACCCAGGGGAGGGGCGGCTGATCAGAATGCCCGCAAGGTTTTGGATTGATCACTTCAAAAGAATTCAATTTCTGAACCGGAGTGTGTCGTAAATATAAAATATTATTCATGTAAGTAACAGAATTTCCCAAAGGCCACGGGGCCAAAGATTTTTTCAAGAGGGTACAAGAACATAAATAAAAGATGAAGAGTGTCACTAACACTCTGTTGACCTTTGTCGTTCCAACTTATTTCGTTATAATAGTACTTTAAATGTAAATTGGTTTTAGATTTTACTTTTAGGATTTTAACCTAAGATATTATATCTACAAGAATTTGTGTCTAAATTCAAATATTACAATCGTAAAAACAAATAAATCCTAAATCCCAGTTTTTCAGGACTATTTATTAGCAGTATTCAAAAAAATCTATAATCCATTATTGATGATAGTAATGATATTCTTAATCTTCCCTGAATACACGCATAAGCTCAGAAAACATGTGAGAATGAGATTATTTTAAAACAATTTTAAGAGTGCTTTTTTACATTAGCAGAAATTAAGTTACTCACTCTAACTAATGTTATGTTAATATACAGAGTGGTTTTGAAGCCCCTTCCCAGGTTTTTCTAGTTTTCCGTTAGTTGCGGTAATAATTCGAGAAAGCAAAGTGCCATCAGAACAGACAAAGGGTAGTTTTATAGCCGAATCAAAGTGTCCACTTTCAATCACATTACGTTTTACAACGCTATTAAACAGTCACGGACAACATGGTTAGGCAAACTTTATTGGTCTTTAGGTAATAAGAAGCGCACGTAAAGGTATGGTCCAGAGGAAATAATAAGCAACATGAGTGAGGTATGACGTGAGGGGGAGACTTTAAGCAACGTTTGATTCAGAAAAGAAGTTATATATATATATAAATGAATGAAATGCGTATTAATATTAGGAGCTAATTATTTACTGTTGTTGTTTTTTTATTGTTGCATATTTCTTGAAATAAATGTGCTATATATTACTGTGGAATAAAGTTTTAATGATTTCACTACTTTAACAGAAGTATATTTTAATTGAAATTACAAAATAGTATAGAACCTTACTAAGAAAATTATTCAGGTTAGGTCTTGGTAAATGTATTTTACATAATTTACCGAGATAAATGTTTAAACATATCTGTAATTTCTTTCAGTCTTCTCTTAGTTTTTGCATCCTCATAGTTCTACGCTGCAGGGGTAGGGCCTATGTATTTCTTCAAAGCCGTCCTCAATTACAAAGTTACCTGAAAAGGTTCAGTAGTTTTTTAGTTAGTACAATCATTGTATAATGTGGTTTTAAAGTTAAATACCTTATATATTACTAGAATAGACATAAAATCATAATATTTTGTTGTGTGGCTTGTTCTCGTTATAATACATACAGGATGTAGGAGGGAAATATTTATGTAAAGTGTGTGTTTTATTAAATGTATTTAGTTTAATAAGTGTAATAAAAAATGTTTGTAGATACAAGGATTTTAATTTTAACAAAGGTTAAGAACTCATTTATGTTCTTCAAACGTTTATGTTAATTTAACTAAGAAACGGTTAAAAGTAAAATAATTTTATACAAAATAGAAATGGGGAGGACTTCACAATACCACCAGCATTATTTGACGTTGGAACTACATCTTGGAGATAAGAGCGGATTTGCCAACGACAATCATGATTTAGCTGCAATTTATTGGGCAATAAAAGCAAGAGCAGGATTGGTCGATCTAAATTTTAAACCTTGGATAGTTGGTAAAAATTATAATTGTTCACTATGTAACTAACAAAAAAGAAGAACCTTATGCAATTAAAAGAGAAGATGTGTTTCATTTCGTGTCAATATGCCCTAACATGAGCTAGACCAGTATTAGAAAAATGATACTGATATCCCTAGGATACCCTAAGGATATAAAGGGAAAAAGCCCTCTCAATGAAACAGAATTTTATGAATTATAAACGGGAAGAATTGGCGGAGCCTCGGGAATTATATGAAAGAGGCCTGGATATATTGCCATAGTTTTATAAGGGAATTTAATTATTAAATGTTACCAGTCAAATATTATGATACAACTTCTTCCAATACAAATTATATACTTAATTAATTATGTGTATTGAAAGTAGTAACAATTGAATTTACCATATTTCCAGATTTTTATTTTTATTTTAAAAGTACAATTTGAATGTAATTCATTCATTGGAAATCGGTTAGTTATTAGTTAATCGATAGTTAAGAAATAGTTATGTAGTTATTTGTTCATGTTTCACAGTATTACCATCAGTTCCAACCAACTGTCGGTCTTAGTGGCCAGTGTTACATAGTGCTGTGGTGAGCTATTATGTGTTTGAAGCTATTATGACTTTGTAGCTATACAATTATTGATAAAAAGTGTCAACAAATATTATTTTTCATATAATAAAGCATAGTTTTCATTTCAAACTCAAAATAAAATGGCAACAACATTAAATTAATATCCTCACGGCAGCAGATCCTTGTATAATCAGAAAATTTCCATTTATCTAAAAATTATGAATTTGTAATCATCCCAACTAATTTGAATAATACTTGTGGTGTGTAGCTTTATCATAGCCACAAACCATTAATCAAAATTACAATTAAGAAAGGTGTGTATAGTACCATAATATTTATTCTCCATGAGAATAGCTTTGAAAATAATAAAAGTAGGTTTGAGTAGGTTTACCATGAGAAAAATCCTTAACCATGATAAAATAAAATAACATCCAAACTAAATCTGTCAACCATTCCAAATTTCTCATTAATTTTGATGACTAATTTTAATCATAATTGGTAATTTTCAAACTTTTCTTTAAGCTTGATCAGCCTTATGCGGTTGTCCAATAATTTAAAAACGTTTAAAAGATACTAATACCACACACAAAAACTAACTTTTGACCCATGAGATGACAAATTGTTCTCAATTCAAATTAAAGTTAGTAACCTATTATTTACAGTAAACTTTCAGATTGTTGGTGTGAGTAGTTTCATGGTGTTAATTTTCAATACAGATATTTGGCAAGCCAATAAACTATTATTTTGATTTCTTCGTTTGGATCGTTGAATCTTTTCACCTGAATCTAAAACTGAATAATTATTGTGAATTTGGTTCTTACCCAAAAAGATAATCCTGGAGAGAAAATAGAGAAAGGAGACGAGAAGTAAGAGAATGGCAAGAGCATGAAGATGAGCAGAACGGAGAGCAAGTTGTCCCACCAGGAGCTCTGGCGCTGGTGGCGGCAGCGGTGGCGGCGGCGTGGACGGTCCACGTAGTCCAGGTCGTCGTAGAAGTCCTCATCTGGGGTTCAAGTCGACAGAACAAAGTAAACAAATTACCAAGTCAAAATAAGATACTATGCAGAAAAGCTTTTCGGGTCATGAGCACTACTTATAACCATGTAGAGACCGAATACAATACAATACAGTCTTTTAATATATTATTGGTGCAAATTAATAAATAACTAATAGAAAATAATAACTATGTTATATATTGATGTTCAAAGTAAACATATATATTACATTTAGTAGATTCAGTTCTGCTCCACCTTAAAGGTGTTACCAAAATAACTGGCAGCGGTAGGATTCAAACCTATGCTTCCGAAGAGAGAGGTGCCTTAAACCTAAATTATTTTCTAAGTATGTTGAAATTTTTTTTTTTTAAATTGTCTAGCCTATATGTAATTATTTTTTTAA
This sequence comes from Nephotettix cincticeps, assembly GCA_023375725.1. Taxonomy (NCBI): domain Eukaryota; kingdom Metazoa; phylum Arthropoda; class Insecta; order Hemiptera; family Cicadellidae; genus Nephotettix; species Nephotettix cincticeps. Next base: position 44,721,192 of record CM041791.1, read on the forward strand.
ATCAATATCCAACACACATGTTGTTACTTAAGTTGTAGTTTCAGTATTATTTTTGATACGGTGGATCCCAGCTAATCCAAAATCAAAATCAGGAAAAAATAAAAATTTATGAAATCTAGAGAAAACTCGATCAAGTTAATTTCAAAAAATTACAGTAAGTTTTTACGTTGGAAAATGTAATGAACAAAATAAAACAGTGACACAGAAGAAAACTATAGTGGTATTAAAAAGTCCGTATATTTTTTTGTCGGAGAGAATATTACCTCTGTTTCGAAGCGTAATTTAATTGCGCCAGTGTCTCAGGAGGAATATAGTGTCGCGACGGACTGTTCTACGTAGCGTAGCGCTAGATCTGGTGCGGCCGCGGCGTCGAATGGGAAACTGCTCGCAAAAAAACCAAAAACTTAAAAAGTTAAAACCAACTCTTCGATATCTCAAAACCAACTTGCTGATCGGTAAGCATTTAGCCTTGTAGAGAATTGCCATACATAATGAAGTTGGTCGTTTCTCACACCGTATGTACGTGATTAGGCGTAGTTTTGTAGTCGCACGTTGTACTTAATAATTTATCGTTAACCTAATAACAGTCCGTTTAATCCGAAATGAGCCCGGTCCCAATTATTTACTTTTAGCGGGGCTCCACTGTACTAGCTAATAGTAATGAATTAATAAAAATCTCTGTAAGTTGGGAGCTTACGCATATATGTATAAGTCCTTACTTCTCACAGGGTAATGGCATGGTTGAAAGGACTATAACAAGTGTAAAAACATAATAAAAAATCCATGCTTGATAAAAATGATATGTACCTAGCTTTGTTAGAGTTTATAAAACTTCAATCAGTAGCTATCTTCATTCTTTTTAGCAGAAAGTTGATTGTCATTAAAAAAAAGAATTTATCCTAAAGTACATAAACATGTTAGAAAGAATTTAATATTAAGACAAAGAACTCAAAAAATGTACTATCAAAAGCCCTTGAGGCCTCATAAGGTAAATTAACATGCTGAAATGAAACACGAAAATGGAATAGGAAAAATAAGTGGATCAAAGATAAAATTATATGTAAAAGATCAGAGCCTAGGTCTTATGTTTTTAAAAGTGAAGTTTTTAAATTAAGTTTTAAAGTTAAGTTTTTAAATGCTATATCAGAAATAGGTGACATCGTCGCCCAATGAATAGTTCATACAGGCCTACCTATGATTATGATTTTGACCAAATTGTGAAATCACAAATGTCACCTAGGAAAACCAGTTCTCATAAACCTATATTGGCACCCCCAAATACCTAACTCCCGTCAATAATGGTAATGCTAGACATGTTTGCTTCCAGAGCTAACCCTCTTGTGAATAAAAATATCTATCCTAATCGTAATGCTAATGATTACACAACCCAATTTGGACGTATTTATCCCGTGAGCTAACAGAACGTAATGATTATGATAACTGTGCGCTATGCTTTTTTTAGACCAGTCTCTTATTTCGAATACCTCAGATATTTTATTAACAAATCACTGACTTTAATTAGTTTTATTTAAAATATAAATTGCATCGTCTATGTAATATTTATTAAATTTTGATTCAAGACATTAGTGCACTTTTAGTATCTTAAATAGGATTGAAGACTTTTGCACTAAGTATTTTCAATCACAAATTGAAGACTAAAGTAAAATACTAAGTAAAACACAAAAACAGTAACAAAATATGAGCACAGTCATATATTGTTTTGGCCCTTTTAGGACGTCGCCTGGCGATAATGTTTTGACCTTTAAGTTATTGTGTTTGTGTTTTTTAAATCCATGTCAAGGAGTGGCCTTGTGATTGCCGTTGTGGAAGCGGCACTACAGTGTCTGCGGGACCTGCGTAATTTTGTTGGCGACAACATTTAACCATACATGATACGTCTATTAAATCCATATAGCTACATTTGGCATATTGTTTCTCGTATCTCCCATAGCTACGACTAATTAAATCGTTAATACATCCATTTTCAGTGTCCCTCGACATAGTTGCCATTTTTGCTGAATTATTGCACCTCAATAAGCCCTAAAACACGTAAAAATCGATTAAAATTTTTTAATGAATTCACTAATTAATTAATAATTTTTCAATAAATTAAATTCATCAATTGAAATAATAATGGTAGTTCGTTGTTAGTAATAAAGGGAGTTGAATAATGAATTGAGTTCTATCACACTCAATTTCCAAAACATGGAAGTCATATATTGGTCTTGCATACTGATAGTATGAATCAACCAGGATAAAATACCTTTGAATGTAACCGTTCGTTTATAAATAATACTTTTAAATCGTACGTCATATGTACTCTCAACCAACCAAACATTGACAAATATCACTATGTCTTCTTTGTTTACTATTTTACTTCCCACAAAACTGAATTTAGTATTTTTAATCTGTTAGGATAAGACTTAAAGTATTTTCAATAAACATTAAAGACTAAAGTAAAATACTAAATAAAACACAAAAACAGTAAAATACACATAACGCACAGACATAACCATTTTATAAGCCCTTTTATTGCGATACCTAGTTACTTTAGTAATATATACAAACCTTTGACTATAGATTTTTAAAAATCCATTAAGAGGCCTTGTGGCGGCCGTGATGCGCACATTCATGGACACTGTAAGCTCTTTGTGTGAATTTTATTGGCGAATTTCTTAAAAGTGAGCTATTAAATCCTTACGGTCAAAATAGCCCAGGAACATGGTCGGTATAACCCCAGGTCGGTTGACCAGTTTGGGCAGTGTTCATGTAAAACATTTATCAATGTATAAATATAGTCCTGGTGACGCTGACACTTTGCTCGTTTAGAATAAACATGTATTAAAATTAATTAGAAAAATTAAAACACATTTACAATGAAAAAATTTTTGTAATCGATTAATAAAATAATTTAGAATTTATATTCATAGGAGTTTGAATAAATTGTTCTAAATTATATTTTAAAATATGAAGTTAGAGTTTTACATCAATTTAACATTATTTATGTATAACTTCCATACATATTATTTACCATATTTTATACAATAGGACTGAACCAACAAAAAGAGAAAATATACACTATTTTTCTTTGTTTGCACAATCAACAATTCTTCAAAACAAAATTTGAATAATAGCTTTTTTTCACAATGTTACCCTTAAGACAAATTGTTTATCTATATTTATTATAATACATAAAAAAAAATAATATATGAAATATCTAAATATGATGGTAATCAAGAATTAAAATCGGTTATAATGTTTTGGGATTGATACTATAAGCGTAATGTTAAAAATTAGATTTTAACTTTATTGCTGATAAAATGGTTACATATACTATAAAATACATTGTTATGGCAATTTTAATGGGATGTGTTTAAAAAGCATTAAAGCTGTTGGTGTCGGGCGTGATGTGTCACATTCATGACACTGCCAAAGTATTTGTGGAATTTAAATTATATGACCTTCAAATAAACATGTTAGGTAAATTTTTATATATATATAATTTATATTATATATATATATATATATATATAATTTTACATGAACACTGTAGGTAACATTAACGGGGAGACGAAAATTTGCTTCCCTCATATCAGCGCGCTGCGTGGATCTAATTTCTATTAAGATTATAGTACTGTACTTCTAAAGTATAATAATAATAATAAATATAATAATGACTTAAAAGTTTTGGGTCTTATTATGAAACTTTTTCACAAACGAAAATAAAATGAATTTACGAGTAAAAAAATTTTAACTAAATAATTTTAAGCAAAAAGATTTTTGACCATTGTTTGGAGCTAGGCCTACGATATTATTAGGTTATTAGTTTATTAATACGCTTTATACCTCATGAAAAACCGATATAAGTGTTATTTCTGTTCATCTTGCTGTAACTTTAAACAAGTCATTTTAACGATTCTCGGTAAAAACGAAAGCAACCTCAGTGACAAAAATCATTTTCATAACTATATCTTTTGAAGAAGGTTTCTGTATATTTTAAACTGGTCCACACACCATCAAATGAAATAATGAGCTCTCATAAAGCCACTTTTGAGTCGTATGAGACACATCGTATGACTCTTGAAGATGTGTTAAAACCAACGATTATTGCGGGATTACCTATGACGTCTTGAAAAATAACAAAAATATTTTTTCCAGGTTAAGTTAATTTAAAATTGAGATGAAAACAAAATTACGTTCATTACCTCTCTAAAGAGGCGTGAGTTAGCTTGGAGAATGGCAAAAAACTGAAAATCAAGGTAAGTATTTTATTTCTATAGTGTGCTGGGATGTTTCTTTTTAAAAATTCGCTGAGTCCAAAGGGTGGACGGCCGAATCGTCCCTAGGGGCGGTGCCATCTGATTGTAGATACCTACAATTTCTTATTATATGTTTTGGCAATGTTTGATACACCTTCAGTTAAATATATAATCAGTAAGAGTTTGTTTGAAACTCCCTTAATGTCTGTTGATTTAGCACTACAATGACGTTTTATGGTGTTATATTTTCTTTGAAAATTTCTCATGCCAAGCTTTAATACGAAATGTAATACGCATTTCACAGATAAAGGCTACTCAATCTTCATGTCTTCATAGAAATCGATAACCCTTATCATATCTATAATATTAACTGCTGGTTTAAATAGCTTGATTAAAAAAACTTTTTAGAATATTCAGTTAGCTGCTAGACATAACTTTCACTGTAAGAAAAATGGCTGCCTACAACCGAGACCGATACTATGACGAGCGTGATAACTACGGTAAGAGTTACGCAGCTAGACGATCACTCTAACTTGTTATCTAGTCCTAAAATACGTTCAAATAGGGAATAGCTTTATTTGATAGTTGCGGCCAAAAATGTCTTATATTTATTTCCTTTAGCTTACCAGAGATATGAGACGGATTCATATCACTGTATTTTGAGGTTATAAAAGGAGGACTTCTTTTTAATTATATAAATTTACAAAACACATTCTTTAATATTACCTCATATTTTAGCATCCTATAAACCCGAAATTACAATATAGCTATGGAGTTTATAAGGTATTAAAATTTAGAAAAGTTCTATTCGTGAATTTTCCTGGAGTGAATTTCCAAAAAAGACCGTTTAATTTTTTTCAAACTTTTACTTTTTCGTTCTTTGTTCATTAGGCTCTAGATAAAATTGACATCCACCCCTCACCACCCTTCGGGGAGTGCCCGACAAACTGCCTATGTAAAGGTCACTAAATCTTCCATGATCTTAGCTTCATAATTTGAGATGAATATGGCGTTACCATAAAATTTCGAACAATATAATATATATTTGGCATGAAACTTCAGAAATTTATTACCAGAAAATATATTGTATACAAATGGTACCGATGAATTAATTTTAATACGTAACAATGTTGACAGGGATATGTCTTAGCTCTGGGGAGAGGTGGGTTATTGGCAATTGGTCAATCCAAAATTTGAAACGGAAGTGAAGTCATATGGTTATAATGACAGCTGTTTAGAGGAACTGAAAACATTTCTTTTAGTCATATTCATAATCTAAGCTGTTTTCCAAATATAAGTAAACGTATTTTGACATGGATATGTCTTAGGTCTGGGGGGGGTGTTGGTGATTTTTAAGATGGAAAATATGTAACAGGTTTCCATAGAAACTACCAGAACTATTGTATTGAATTTTAAATATAAAAGAATAAGAACAGCTGTTTGGATTAACTTAAAACATTCCCTTTAGATATATCCACGATATAACCTATTTCCCACAAGGAAGTAAATGCAAACATTTTTATGATGTTTTTAAGTACGGTAACTATAATGCCAACTTACTATTCCCAACTGAATCATGTATCATATGTTGTATCATTCTATTTCCATATACTATTCTCCATTGTAATAGCTTGGGAGACGTAAGTAATCGTGTACTATCAGAGATGCGAGATGTTGATAGGGACTCGCCTACGTGACACGAGCTCGGATGTCAGGCTAAGTGCTTCCTCGGGGATCGGACCGCGAGCATCACGCCGAGATATCGAGACCAGACCTCTCAGATTAACTGAATCAATCGTTCACTTGTCCGATACGGAGCGAGTCAAGACATTGACCGCGCCTGGTCATTAACAACTAACATTAGTGTAAGGGTATTCGCAAAAATATCTACTGTCTACTGCTATTATAAGACCAATACCAAGCCACGCAGAAAAGTAAACCATTTTATTAATTACGAACTGGTTAATAATGTAGAAATAAAAAAATATTAAAACTAAAATTTCACTGATTTTCATACAATCTAATAGTTTTGTGAACTTTATTATTAATTACTTTCTACGCAAAAAAAACAAATATACCAATTATTACATGTGAATATGTTCGTGTGCAATCTGTATTACCAAATTTGATGTTTATTTTTCTCATAAATAAAATTTCCTTGGAACGTCCTTTATGCACAGAGCTAAATATTTATTACAGCTCACATTTTAATTCGCCAGAAGATAAAATTAAAAACAGAGAAAATAGTTTTTTCAACTTAGGGCCTACTCGATTTAAAAAAATACTACTAATGTATAACTAGAAAACTATTAGTTTCTTCAACAAAAGTACGAGTGTTGTAGATTGTAGGGGATTAAAGTAAGCTATGCTACTATTGAGTTGTCTGAAATTTAAATAAGATTTCATTAGAATAGTCTCAATAGAAAACATTCCCAGAGATTTGATTTAATTTTGATAAAAACTATATTAATCACGTAGTCACAAATCCTCATATACTGTAGTAGATTTGAGAACAAAAAATCTATATATATATTATGACACTTATATTTTTCAAAATTAATTTCTTTAGTAAAACTATTATATGTAGTTTTTATTATTCCCCCCTTTACAAACGGAGAAATTATAAAATGTAACAGTTTTCTTATCAAGGCGATTCAAAAGAATACAGTTTTAGCTTTTTTTTGATAAAAATATATCTTACAATTTTGAAAATCTTTAACAGTCATATTATCATCTACATTTATACTGTCAGCTTAAGATAATTCATCTGGCATTAATTAAACCTCACTTTATTTGTTTAAACGCATTGTAATGCATAATTAATTACGTTTAAAAGTTACAAGATTAGGTTACATCTCTTATCGCCATGCATTATCAGTCATCAATTCAAAGTAGTCATTATCACTCAATTAGATGCTGATTACTCCTTATCATGTAAATTTTCAAGATTTATTTCATTTATGTGTTATTTAAATATGCAAGATGCTAATCGGAATTCCTTCCGTGTAATAATGTATCGATAGCAATATCGGAAGATATAATCGGTAAGATAGTCGAGCGGTGTTGGGAGCTAAGTAGAAAGATGGGCAGCAGCCAGAGTGACTGTGACTGTGACGACTATAGCTACAACTACAGGGAGTACGACCGCCAACAATATGCGAAAGGTTTACAATTAACTTTCAACTTAAATATTTCAGCGACTGAAGTTTAAAACAAGGGTTTAATATTATTAGAAGATCTGTGTATTAGATTAACACTCTTGTTACTTAATTATACTATATTACTCCATTATTCTAGATTTATATTCAAGAGGTGAAATTATGAACAAAACCATTCAAATTTTAGATTTAATTTTTTTCGTGTATACTAGTTGCACTTTATGGTGTTAGAGGAAGTCTAAAAGAATTTAAGACTTGAACTATTTTTCATCCAAGTACTTTACTTAGCTTCCGTGTGTTTATGATTAATTTTGCAGTTTAGACAAAAATAATGTTTTTTTAATCTTATCGTTCCAGTTCAAGTAGTATTCTCTTTTAAAGTACCATTAATGATGGAAAAATTGTTTGAGAAAAAATTGAATGTGTGTGTTTGTGTTTAAAGCTTGAGGTTTGCAGAGATTACCGTTTATGCAATACATGTATTTTTTGAAATGTGAGCCGACTGTAGCATGCTTACTTTTATGTCATGCTCAACCTATAATCACTGTGTAGCTAGCCGTAATCCCGAGCATATTGATCTGTATGTTCTGAGGATTGTGGCCCCCGACTGGTAACCTCGCAGTTCCCATAAAGAAGGAGAAAACGCTTTACAAAATGTTGACATCCTTGGTATTTTGTGCAATTTTTACTTTATTGTTATTTTGCCTCTGTCACGCTCTACCCTACATTTTAAATAGATTAATGTTAGTTATCGCCTATTAACTAATTCTCTAGCAAATTAAAACCACTTGTATATGTTCGAAACAAAACTACATAAAACAAACGAATCAATTACACTCATCACTTGTCGCTCATTTATTTGTTACTCGTATCTTTCTGGGAAGATAGATGTCTCATTGACGATTACAACACTAAAGATTGTAGAAATATCATCAATGTTTCATCATACTTATCCTATTCCTTATTTCCTTATAGTTTAATTAAACCTTCTTGTTGACAAACTAACACAAGTTCGGCCTACAGGCGACAGAGTGCGCAGGGAGCGCTACGACGACGCGGAGGCGGACGAGTACGCGGTAGTCCCGGCCAAGCCCCGCGCCTACGATGACGTGCCGCGCAAGGCCATCATGAGCGTGCAGGACACTCACGAGCGGGAGATGGGCTCGCTCAAGCTGGAGGAGCAGAAGATCAAGAACAAGATCGCCACCGAGCGTCTCGCCTTCGACGTGCAGAAGCGCCAGCAAGCCAAGGAGATCCATGATGTCAAGGTGACGCTGCTCAAGAGGTACCCCAATATGGTGATGGGCAAGCAGACAAGCGAGTGACGCGACAACTAAACTGTAAACTATATGTGGTAATAAATATATCTGTTTAGTATACTCACGTGTTATTGAACTTACCTATTTCCCATAACGTTAAATAACCTTTATTCTAATGTGGTTTTAAAATTTTCTAGAATATTTTTAAAGCACACATCTTAAGAGTGAGTAGGATATAACTTATTGATAAATAATTTCAAAGCAATTATTATTAGTTGTAATAAAAAGGTAAGTTCGAGTAAAATGCTATCATTCAACCTCATCTTTGCATATAATTATTATTTGCTGTCCGCGAGTGACAATATGTCACTGAGCCAAACAACAATACACCCACCGTAACAGGGATTAATTTGAAAGAAGTAATCCTCGTTTAATATGTAATAATTGTTACATTATAGTGTTTTTTTTAAATTTTGCTGAAAATGTCTGCAATCCTTAGTACATCTATGGTATCGGTGCTATGGCCTCTGAACCTTTACTGGACTTTGTATCCATTAATATGCCAAATCCCCAACAATGATTAATTTATTTCATCAGTAAGAGTTTTAAAACTCATTATTACTTACGTTGTGTCGTGTTGTTATTAGTATTATTTACATATCTGAGAACAGTGTTTGAAATTTAGTAATGGTATTATGAACGTAAGAACTTTATATGTATTTTTCTCTTTCGATCTAACTAAGGTTCTATTAAAACAAAATGCATTAATAATGTTTTACTAACACTACAGTATAAATTATATAATATATTTAGCTGTATCATTCAAACTCAAACGAGCAAAAAATATTCCAAGTGTAAAGGCACAAATTCTCGGCGACTTATAGTCGTTTTATCCTTTGGTCGGAGGCATGGAATCAGACCCTATCTGCGTTTATAAACATCACTTTGGTGCCCAAATTTATAGTTAACACGTAATAAAATATATTTATTTCGTACCTAACAGCCTTTGCTTGTATGAGTATTTTGAGAGTGAGTAACACTCTTTGTGTAAGGGCCTTAAATGCATTCATTTGTGCGATTATTAGTGTAATGTAATATATGGCATGTTACTGTCATGTTTTACAAAAAAGCTTTTTTAACCTAATTTCAACTATTTAAGGGTTAAAATAGTTTTAAATTAAGCTGTTTTAACCTAATTTTAACTATTTTAAATGGTTAAAATCGTTTTAAACTAAACCATTTTAATCCTATGACAGAAAAATCACTATTTAATGAAATACATAATAAATTCATACTATGTATGCAAATATAGCACTTCTTAGATGATTTTTCTTTCATTTTAAATAGCTATTTGGTTTTAAACATAAAACTGACAACAACTTATCATTAGATAAGATATCTTTTCGGTTATCAAAATTGTTGTTTCAGAGTTCAGTTAGAGTTGCCGCATCTACTACCGTAACATATAAGGAGACATGTGGGTCTTCCTTGTTGTATTCCTGCTAAGTCGTCTTTACGCTCTCAAAGACAAAGCCAAGGAATTATGGGACGAGAGCGAGCGGATGGTGGATATAGGTACTGTACTAGGCAAACTGCATCTTTATTGATATAAGAGATAAACTTGGCAATGGATGGCTAATTTTCAAATTTTGGATTTAATAACTATCCTTGAAAAGTATAGAAATACGTTTCTCTCATTTTAAGATAATTAAATTAATATTGAACACTATTGTTTTTTAAATCAAAACACAGTATATAAACCTTAACGATTAAATTGTTTACACCATTACCTGACGTTACAGAAAAGAAAAAGGAAGAAAACGACTATGAAATGAATATATTGAAATTCGAAGAGCAGAGGCTAAAGAATAGCATTGCCGCCGAACAGCTGATGTTAGAGAGAGAGAAGCGCGAGTACGCCAGGCAAGCCCACCACGCCGAGCTGAGGGAGGTAAGGCTGATCAGCTGTTATAGTGATTACGTCATAAATCACCTGCTTAAGATTTTAATTTGACTACTTTTCCACCAGTCGGCGTCACGTCGTGTGCTTTATACCTGCGGTTAGAATGTAACAAATAGTGTAAGGTTAGGTGACGTCCATTAACTTTCATAAACGTACTTATTGCATTTTCATGCAATTTCGTCGTATTTTTAACTGCATTACTAGAATGACATATATATTAAAATTGGAATAAAAAGCTGGTACAATGTTTTGTTATTTTTAAGTTATTCAGTTTTAGTTGTTGTTATTTTAGTTATTAAGTTAATAAAAATCAAACTAGTAGTGCATAATGCATATTCAATATTTGTATAAGGTTTATATTCATTGGTCATGTATTCACTTGTCAGAATAGCATGGATAAGGCTTATTATTAGATAGGCCTCTTTGAATAGGCATCTGAAAAAATATTTAGAATGTCTTTAAGTAGCTAATGATATAAGCTAATATAGACTTGTAAGAACAAAAAATTGGTATATAAATGATTTGATTTAAATGTAAAAAGAGTAGAGGTTGTTCTTTGTCAGAGGTGAATTCATCAGTTTGACTCAGGTCGACGGTCTTACTACTTGGATGTTTGGGCATATTTATAGTACATTTATATGCCATAAAGCTTATTAAATATTTATTGGTTCATTAATTGAATAATTTTAGATGGGTGCATATGTATCTTTAATTTTTAATTTATGCATAATGCTTAAGCTTAATTTGATAGGGCTCTTTAGTAGAGCGTGTTTCAGGTTTATAGCTTATTTTGACATTTATTTTATTAATACCTAAATTCAATATTCATACTCGTATAGGGCCTATATATTAAATGTATTATATGATACGTTTTAACTTATTTTTTCAGATGGTAAAGAATTTTCCTCGGCAAATGAGAAACCCTTTAAACTGGTAAGAGTAAATTTGACATTCAGAGATCGCAAGCCTTATTTCCCTGTCCTCGTTTTCCGAAACAATTAAATCTATTTTAATTGTGTAAATGGTAGTTTTATTTTAACCATCTATGGCATCTAAGGTATGGTACTTATATCACTAAAAATTATAATGGCAGTGTAACTAAAGTAATTTATTCATCAATTTGTGTGATATTAGGCATGTTTTTTTTAGAAAATACTATGTGTTATACCGGGTGTCAAGCAACTCTCGGAACAAACATGGGTGTCAAGATATGACACAATCATATGTGTCAATACATAATACGAAGCATCTGTCGAACATGTGCATTACTTTGGACAAGACAAACACATTTTACAACATAAGCATGGGTATCAATAAATCTGTAATGTTTAAACAAGTGAAATCAGAGTATGTAGGTATGTTGCTTATAAATATATAGCCTAACGTAGTGGTCTTGGGGAATGTGTCCAAAATTTATAACCAATAAAAAACTCAAACTTTCATGAACACTCTCATAGAAAATTCACTCCTAAGGAACAGGGAAAAGTCAACAAAAATCTTGTGAAATCACAAGACAAACGTGCAACAATCTGCATAACGAGTCAGATCACTCTGGCGTCACGTGACATAGTGGTAGGAGGGTGGAGGGGGGAGGGGAGGCTCCCAGACAATATCCCCAGAGATTCAACTCCCTGGTCACGTTCATGAGATTCTCCCCCACCCTCAAAACCGTTCCCTTCTGTTTTACCTTCATACCCCGTGTCGACAACTCTCTAGAGCACCTGCTGATTGCGAAACAGCGGTGGTGCAAGTAAATAATCCTCGTTTGCTGAAAATGTATGTTTAGTATGATGTGTAATTGAAATTGTTTAGGGGTGGTAACACAACCGCCGTAACAGGTGACGGACATATCTTAACCACACAGCCTAAACAATATTGTTTTATATTTTGAGTTAGGTACCTTTTAAGTTGTGAGCTATGTACCTCGTCATGGGATATGTTCATACACTCTTAGGAAAATGAGACATATAAGAAATTACCAACCTTCTCCACAGTTCTTTAAAAGAGAATACCATATTCAAAACTTTCGAGGTTTAGAAGGTCCTTTTTTAATTGATCAATCTACAAAGATTAAGATTAAAAGAGCTGCATCCAGAATAAATTTTATTAATTACCGATAAGCAAAGGTAATTTCTAAAACTTCCAAATCCTGGTCTTCATAGTGAACAAGGTTGGAGGATCCACTACTGAAGAGGAGAGATCAGGAAGAGATAAAAATCCCAGAGATGTGAGACGTTGAGGAATTGCTTGTTGGAAAACCAAAAGAATTGCAGCTGCCTATTGGTTTCTGTCATATGAATGATCTAGTCACCATGATAAACACAGTATTTGAAAGTAATCCACTACACCAAATACACTAACCATGATCACTTTACGCCCTAGGTTGGATCGGAGCCTTTTATATAAATTAATTTAAAATGCGGAAAATAACTTTGTAAGATAGTTTATATAGATAAAAAATAGAGCGTCCTGCTTGATATGGTATGACAGGTAAGAGTAGTTGTAGAGTTATAACAGAGGTCTTGAGTTTTCATCCCCTCAGCGCTCGAGTGTTCCCCGCCCCAGTCACGTCTCAGGAACCTTCTCCCTTTCTTTCTCCGATCATCATCATTCTTTCGGATTTACGTCTCACAATAACCTTGACAATCACCTGCTTTCTGTAGGATTTTCACTTTAACAACTGTCGCCATGCAAATTCCTTTCTAAAACATTTTAACTCTCGGCTCTTAAAATGTATTGGTTTATATAATTTGTTGAAAAGAATTTATCATTTTAAAAGTTGATAGTTGTGCATTGCTCATTATAAAATCAATTAACATAGTGTGAGTATTAATACCTTTGTATGTATTCCGGTATGATACTAAATGTATGTAAAATAAATGTGATTGCTTTTATTGGCTCTAACTGCATTATCACAGTTTGTTATATTTGTACTCTAGTACTCATCAAATTTGGCAATATCGAGTGATAAATTATAAAATTGTAGTTTCAAATTAAGTTTAGTCAAATTTAGCTTTATATATGAGTTGAGTTATGAAAAAAACGTGTTAAAAACTTGAGAAAACGTTTATTAAGTGACTAAATTTGATTGACTAAGGGGTTTGATGATTAAAACCCTTAGTTCTACGTAATTGCTATTACAAAATACAATTACAAACATTTGTAGGCCTACCTACTAAATACACCTACTATAATATATACTTCCTAAATTGCTATATTATATTGATTTATTTTTATAACTGTGAATGAAATTATATTACATGGGGTGACCATGCTTTTTAATCTATGATTTACTCCCCAGTATAATTTCCAAAATTAAACTGCATCCCCTCGGACCAACCCCCTCCCGAATAATTTCATTTCATTATTAGTAAAAACTCCCTCTTTCACCTAATGGATATAATCTGACGGATACAAGATAAGTATTTTCTATGTTAAAAAGTAAAAATTTTTCCGATGTGTCAGCTTCTTTTCTAAGATAAATTATTTATTTCGATTCAAATAGTGATATTCACATTTGGAATTGAAACGATATGAATATACAGAAATCTGTATCATCATTTGTAAATAAATTAATTTGTTCTTATTTTTCAACATCCTGTATGACGTATGAAAAGTGATATTTAGCTCATTATTTGAGTCCATTTTGGGATATTGAGTTTTTTAGACTACTTTTTTATATATAGCTAATTTAGTATTTATTTTTATATACAGATAAATATGTTGCTAGATTGTACAAGATACCAAACCAATTACTTAAGAACTACCCTAATATAGTTCTAATTAAATAACTTCTTGATTAGCATTATACGTGTTGGTTTTACTATGGGATGAAGTAGAAACTCACGTCTTCCAACACTACTTAATATATTTACACTTATATTGTAATAATATACAACGGTAAATATATAAAAAAGTTGTTAAATTGGCGATCAATTTCGTCCAGTTACACCGAACATTATCAGGCCCAAATGGAGACAGAAAGAAACAAGATGGCGTCCCTGCTTAAATACTACTGGCTACCGTAAGTTCCTGTAATTACGTAATAGGTAGCATTTATTGGCTGACTGAGTTCCGGAAACAGATTTTTATACGTTCTTGCAGAGTCAAAATGTATTTGTAGTGAACAAATAATGAAAATCTATTTCCGGAACTTGCGATAGCCAGTAGTATCTAAGCAGGGACGCCATCTTATTTCTTTCAGTCTCCATTTGGGCCTGATGATGTTCGGTTTAACTGGACGAAATCGATCGCCAGTTTAACCGCTTTTGTATATATTTACCGTTGTATATAATTATAATATAAGTGTAAATATATTAAGTAGTGTTGGAAGACGTGGGTTTTTACTTTATCCTATAGTCCTAATTAAATCACCGTAGTGACGATGCACTTATAAGTTGCCGACACTTAACATTTAATACGAGTTAGTGTTTTTATTTAGTAATATATTACATTTTTTATTTAGATCTAAAAACTACAATAGTTAGCTAGTATCAGCTCTAAACTTAAAAATTTCCGTTGTCAAGATTAGAACTGAAATATTGAATGGACGGTTGAAAATTTCCAGGGGACCTCCTGTAAATACGTCACGACTAAATTTTCTATCAGTAAATGTTTAATTAATGACAACAAAACAGTGGACACTCGAGCAAGCTTTGTTCTGTGCTCCACCCTCTCCCTAATCCCCAGACTCTCCGTGTCACGTCCAGTGGAAGGGGGGAGGGAAGGGGGAAGGGTCCGTCTCTAACAACCTTTATCTTGTTTTAATCATCACTGACCAGAGAGATTGACAGAAATCCGGGGTCAGAAACTCTGAGGTAACCATTATTACATCAAAAATAAAATTCCAACCAACACATTTTGTTTTAATTCAAATGTAACGAATTGTGATTAATTTAGATAATCGTTAAGAGAGTTGATTACTTTTAAAATTTACGATTTCTAATCTTAACAAACGGAAATTGTGAAATTTATAACTGGGACTAGCTATTTTAGTTTTAGTCTTGTATACTTAATACCATGTATAAGATACCTTTTATCTTACTGATTGAAATACTAACCCTTATTAAATATTAAATATGTGTTTGTGTGTGTATGCGTGCGTGTGTTTGTGTGTGCTTTTTTTAAATATCTTATAAATTTAATTATAAGTTTACTTTTTCACCAAACAAATTAAGCTATGAATAACCTTTTAAAGCCAATAATTATACTGAGTTCTCTAGAGGGTTTTGAAAGAATCAAAAGAACTTAGCCATTCAGCATTTCATTTGCACAAAGTAATAGATAAGGTAACTAAATAAGTTATTTCAATGTGTAAGTTTTACGTAGTGTAGTGTAGTGTCAGTTTAAGGTGATGGGTGAAGTAAAGTTGGCAAAATCAAGATACTGTAACTAAGAATACCGGCACCGGCACGGTAGCTCAGGGGTAACGCTCTGGCCCGGTAAGTTAAAGGTTGTTGGATCGAAACCAGCGGCCGGTGACTCCTGTCAGATGCATGGAGTGGTCACCTCTGGCTTTCCATCTGACTAATACCTTTGACTATCCATTTAATTTTAAAATGGATAGTCAAGGGTAATACCGCTAAGGTACCTGCTGTCTTTAATCCACCGCACAAGCTAAACAAAACCGGTGACGTCACTGGTACAGAATATTTATGTTTACACTCCAGCTGCCAGACATGTCAAAATCTTTTAAATGCCATGATGATAGGTCCTAAATGGAGAACACTTTTTTATAATTTTTTATATTTTTGAACGATACAATGAAAGGATTCCCTTTACTTTAGTTTACAGCTTACACATAACAACTATGCATTTTGCAATAGCTGAACACGTTAATTATAGGAAAATAGAATAGAAGTTAACCAAATTTTAAAATAAAAATTCTTCAGTTATTTATGTAAATAAACAATTATGTAATTGGTCATAAATTGCCATATGTTTGGTGGGAAGTTTTCTCGTTCCATAAATCTCTGTATATACAGTATCTATTTAGCTAGTGTTTTGTTGGCAATGCGTGACACGTGCTCGCCGCTCCTGTCATCTGGCGGAGTGCCTTAGCTCATTGGCGGGAACAAGCGGCTTATAAAATAGGGAGAGAGGGGCTGAATTATGAGCTCATATCACCTGCATTCTCATTTCTGATCCATGTTAAGGTTAAAAGAAAACATTTCCTCGTTTTCAATATTAGGGGTTTTCTTGTTTGAATATTTTTGTGTAAAAATAAAAGTCTCCTCTTAATTAATAATTTTCACTATGATAGCAACGTCAGCATAATTCTTTAATTAAAAAACTTAAAATCCCTTAGACAGTAGATTAAACTATGACGGCTTTATTAACAACTTCCCCAACTATATGAAGTTTCTCTAAGTTTATCTACCATGACATACTTTTATTTATGCGTGGAAATTTTTAGTTATTTATATACCATATTTTTCATTTTAATAGAAAAATACTATCAATGGTACTATGCAGTACATTTAAGAGTAAGGAAATTAAAATACAGTTTTTAAAAATAAGGTATGTGAGAAACATATTTTAAGTTCAGCAGGAATCTATGAGTTTCAAATCTTTGGCAATACTGAGACTAAATAACCAATTTCAAAGATAAAATTAAATCAGTCATTATTTGAAAGTTCATGAATATTTATCTAATTATTTTTTTCGTTTGAGGAGCACAATGTTTACAATTTTTTAGTCCTATTAAGAGCTAGTAAAACCACGCCTCTTTACAGCTGTTTGGAAAAAAATAAGGTTCCTGCATGGCCGACCCTTCCTCGCCGGCGCCCCTCGTAGTCCCTACCTCACGTCCTTGTCGAGCATACTCCAGATCCAGACATGACTCGTAGGCTATATAATTACCCACCACCGCTGATTGTTGTGTGTGCCTGCCAAGCTTGGTTAATTATTTGTTCGTTTATTTTATAACAACAATCGAGGAACATCAAACTAAAAAAACTTGACAAACATCTGACGATTGTATTTGTTAACATTATAAAACACATGGTTTAGGATATGCAATTGTGACTTCTATTAAATCCTAGCAATCTCAAATATCTTTCTTTATATGATAGTTTTATTTCAACAGAAGGCCATTCTTTAGTATAATTTTTAGACCAGTTCGTAATTCAGAAGTGTTCGGACTCCACGTTAAACTGCAGGTCCCTTAGATATGATTTTGATGGTTGGGCTATTAATTAACAGTCCTGTCTAAGGAGCATGCCAGCCTTAGTCAGTAACAAGACTACAAGATCGTGTCCCAATCATCTAACACTAATTTCTTATTCATACTTGGCTTAAAATACATTGGTAGGTAGTCATTTCAAATGGTCATCTATTCTTAATGCATCTTTTCTTATTTTCACACGTAGATTCGTCTTATAATATGCGGAATCTTTTAATAGCTCAATTATTAAACCCGATATGATATTATTTGATTACGCGCGATCACGAACATCACTGGCAATATTGACCCCAGCATGATTTCGTGGATATTAAATCACGAGCGAACCTAGTTTATCTGAATTACCAAGCGTAGTTTCAGGATAAAAATGCAACTTTGGAACAATGCAATTGGTCGCTATGTTATACGGGAAAACGAAACTGTACATAATTTAGTTGGATTAAGTCTAATAGTTATACAAATCTGAACATCTAGGTTCAAAAGAACTTTTAAAATAAAGATGAGTATTTTGCTTACTTAAAAATTGAGGGTTATCGGGCTTTAGAGAGGCATGCATGCGAGAGATTATGTAACCTGTTTAAATATCTTTTTAATCAGTAAAATGTAATTTGTAGAAAAATATTAAGTTTTTTATTTATTTACATATTATTAAACTGTAACTAAACATTTTCGTTCAAACGGTAAAAATAAACCTTTGTGATATTAAGTTTTTAACTTAACATTAGTTGGAACATTAACGCAGCAGAAATTTTTGTTTGATTATGATATAAGTTAAGAATCACTTACGTACACTTAAGTTTATGTTTTATAATAGTTAGGAAATTAATATATTTGGTTGGTTGTTACACCATGTGGCAACCGAGCAGGTCCATTGTTCCATTGTTAACCATTGTTCTATTGTGTATGTTTTTTGATATATATAAACCCCTTTATATTCAATAAATTAACTTATTTATTGATTTTATTAATTGAATGACAATGTCCGGCTGGTTTTAATTCTATACGTTAATAGTCAAATCAAATATGGTCCTGTTTGATTATGAGGGAGCACAGTTGGTCATGAGACAGACGGACAGATGGGAAACTAGGCTTAAGAGATAGGTACATTAGTACTGTATATTGTAAAATACGTCTCTTGATCCTGATTGAAGTGACACCAAATTTAGATTTTTCCATAAAGTTATTGGCCAAACACTTTAGTCTAAAGAACCCACTTATGAACAAACCAACACTGCTTAGAAACCCCTCTTAAATATAATACAAATAACCTTAATCTCACTCTACTGTGTTACATCAAGATTCTTGAACGAATGTTTAAAGATCAATAATGTTATGTTACCCACATGATGATATTGCAATAGTACCCCACACATTCCTTATATTTGTATATATTTAACCTCCTCGACATCAGGGCCCGGTCTGTCTGAGGACCTCCAGTAGTAAATTAGGGTGAGGACGGCGGTAAATTTGGAGGAAGGGAAGGGTCGTGGCCTTTAATTATGGAAAGGTATAGAGAAATAAATCACTGGCCCTTTACATACGCCCCTTCAACAAATTAAATCCATGATTTTAATTAAAGCTTTTATTGATTTGTTGTTTCCAGCAAAAATATTTTGGCGAATTTCTCATAAGGAATATATATATATATCCGTACGTGATTAGACTTGAGTCAGTGACGATGATAATTTTTCGTTTAAAATGATAAGTGAGGTATACACCACACTTATCATTTTAAACATTGTGGCAAAACTTTGTATACAACTTCGTATAGTTAGTATATGGTAATGTATGTTTTAGTTATATGGAATAGGTATTTTAAAAATAATTATTTTTTCCTCGTAGCAGATAACTTACTTTCTTAACTATTTTCTCTTTATATTTTTATGCAGGGTATAAATTTTGTATAGCTTATTTAACCCAAGACTAAGCTCAGTTTGAATCTTCTTTGAGTTAATTGATGATTGATCTTTGAGTTAATTCATAAACCAATGAAAATTCACTTAGTAAGCAGGTTTGATGCTTTGAGTTATTATTACATAGATATGCCCTTCCCAAAATCTATTTCAACAATTTTTCTTAATGTTTAAAAAGCTCTTTAAATAGTAAGAGGATTTTAACAAATAAATTTCAATCAATTCTTACATTATTGGGTCTATACGTGTGAAATGAAGTCACTTATCACTTAAGATCCTGCCCATGTGATTAAACTAGTTCAATGAAATATGTTAAAATCAAATATAAATAACTACCAGATTTTATTACAACGTTGTTTAAAACAACAAACAACACAACAAAAGTAAGGTTCCATTTATATTCTCATAAGGTTATCTTCAAGATATATCGGTTCGGTTCATACTCTATCAAATCTAAATCCTACTTTTTCTGAATATGATATTAAAAAGAGGTGTTCCTAGGTCTAAGAAAACTAGAAGATATGAGTTAAGAAATTAGTATATTCTCCTTGTAATTAATTGGCTGATTAATTGTAACTATATATTACAATTAGTTATAGCTGGGGCGATGGCATGTCCTGTAATCCAGCTACTTGGTCACTACTATATCAAGCTACTATATCAATCCTCAAAGATCATCCTCATATTTAGTCCAGCTCTTAGTTAAGAGGTTAAAGTGGTTCTGATTTCACGTTAAACTATAGATCCCTTAGATGCCATTTGCTGTTGGGTTATGAATTAACAGTACAGTCTTGTCCTGTGTAAAGAACATGTCAGCCTTAGTCATTACAAGACTAAAAGATCACGCCACAATCATCTTACACTCAAATCTCATTCATACTTCACTTAAAATGCCTACCTGGGTAGGTCACCGTTTCAAAAGGTCATCCATTATAACTATTTAAGTATTTTATAGCAAAAAATCAGTAATTTAAGATATTATATTGCTTAACATGGCAGGAGCTTGGATACAGGCACAAAATTTAAGTGCCAATTAAAATTGTTTTAATGACAATCCACACATACAATCTACAATTATTTTGAAATAAGTAAAAGGATAGAACAGTTTTGGAATTATATCCGATACGTATCTTAAAACTCATAGATTTATATAAACTATTAGGTTTTCAGACGATCCCAGACTATACTCGTACATTATGTATTGCTCTTGATCATCTAAGAGATTCTTATGACCATTTCGTTTACTGTGTTGTGTTTTTATTAAAATACATTTCAACTATAGAATATCTAAAGCGTTCTCGGTTGTAAAGCTCGGGTATTAGATTTTAGACAATTTAATATACATTACACAATATTAATATTCCAGTATTAATTTAACATTACTGACTTTCGATGCTTGTATAAAACGTGGTAAGGCCTTCTAGTCTCTCCCCCGGGCAACACCCGTGCCCTAGCCTCTCCCCGGGTAACTACCCGGTCCGCCGCCTCATATCATACAATATTCAGCCGCAGCCTTCCGTCACCCTCCGCCATTCATTGTCGTCTGCTCCGTCACGTGTGTTCTGATTTGGCCATTTCAAATGTGAATTGCTTTGTACTTTTTTAAACATAGTAATTCAAACTTCAACTGAGACTACGATCCGAACGTTTTACGGATCAAAAGATTATTCTGGTTCATCGTTTTAATTATGTCTTTAATTTTAAATTGACATGGATGTCTTAGATCTGGGGGGTGTTGGTGATTTTTAAGATGGAAAACATGTAACAGGTTTCTACCAGAAACTACCAGAGCTATTGTATTGAATTTTTAATACAAAATAATAAGAACAGCTGTTTAGATGAACTGAATAAATTCCCTTAAGGCATATCCATGATCTAACATAATTCCCACAGGGAAGTAAATACACACATGTTTTTTTATCGGATATGAGTCTCACTAAAAGATAGTTTTTCTTCCTTAAAAATTGGGAAATATTGTGTTTTCAAGTTACAGCAAATGAACAAGACGAAAACAGGTAATTAGAATAAATACGTTTATAATGAATATATTTGTTTTGTGAGATTGTCATCAACAGTTTCATATTATAATGTTCAATAATAATAATAATTGACACAGATAAAAATATCTTGTAAAAGGTACAACATGATGGAGTGTGTTTATGACGTAAGAAATACTTGATTTGGTTGAAAAATAGACTTTGTCCCAATAAAAAATTAAATTAATCAGCAGTTGGAGTGGTGCTAATGTTGGATTTACTTTTTTCCTTTCTCCGCCTTTACATAGTATATTGGGGAAGTATTGTTTTCTTTAACAATATTGAGTTTCAGTTTAGAGTGGTAATATCCATTTGAGGCTTCCTAAATAAAACAGTGGTTTTTGAACTGATGTCTGTCTGTCTATCTGCGTAACGACGCCCACAACCACGCTTAAGATTCCAAATAATAGGACACCACCCGCATGCCTGGTAAAATTACGATTTGAAATATATGGACTTTTAAATGACCTACAATATGCATTTTCTTATTTCCTAGAAAATAATACATTTACAAAATAATATAACCTTTGTCATTAAAATCAGCAGAAAATCAAACAAATTTTTATTTTGAATTATTATGCTACAACTAATTGTTCCAAATAAGAGTTAATTTGCCCACTTTAAACACAGTAGCCACGCAAAAGGTTTGTAACTATCTTCTGTGGGAGGGGGCGGTGAGATTTCGATAATTTGTCTAAACATGTTTAACTTTTAGTAAAGGTTTGTCTTAAAGAAATTTGATGACCATTTTTGAAACATTAAAATTTTAAATTTCATTTTAATGAATATTTAACAATGTTACAGTATAATGTGTACTTTATTCATACTTTGCTTAAAATACATAGCCGAGTCGGTCAACATTTGAAAAAAAATTATTTCATAAAGATAGAAAGCATGTCTCAGTTAACTGATACGGGTTATTTTATTTATTGCTATATTAGAATATTAGATAAATGATTTAAAAAAAGTCCAGTTGTAAATAATTTAAAAATTATAGCCTTAAAGTGTGTGATTTACTGTAAATGTTTCTGATTTCTAAATGAAGGCTCGAAAACTTTGGTTTTCGTGTTGAAAAATATAAGGCAATCATATCAAGCTTAGAATTTTGTAAAAGTCTAAAAAAGGTTTTCATATTGTCTTTTTCCGCTAAAAAAAACATAATTTGCTATTTATCACAATAAAAAGTGAACCTTCTCGGTTGGTAAGAATTCATTATCTCTCTAATCCTAATTAATAAAATTTGAGAGAAAAATTAACTAAGAGTAGCATTAATTAATCAAATAAAATGTTTTTAAAATAATGACAATAGATTACCGGACGGCATGGCGTGTGGGGCAATATCAATACAGTATCTGTATTGCGTTTGAATCGTTGAAGGCGCATACCGTTGGACTGGGTTAGTGAGAATACTCCTCTCTAGCTACGTCATAATCACTGATATTTGACAGGATTGCGCTATAAAAATTTGATTTACGTCTTAATCGTTACTGTTGAGGACGTAATACTTTTCTCTAGCTCCCTATGAATACACTTATTGTTCAACATGATGTGTCTAGCTATTTTTTATTGCCAATTCGTCCGACTAGAATTTGAATTGGAAGTAAAATTTTATAGTTAGTGACGTCATAAGTTTGACGTTGACAGCTGATTAGAGGATCTGAAAACAAATACCTTTACACATATCCATGACTAAACTATATCCCAAAGGGAAAGTAAATACATTTTTCATTTGAAAACTTACATTTGGCTCTAGCCTTGTTTGATTATAGCAACTTTATTTGAAAGATAATGTTCATGGAAACTCAAAAGTAGGACAGTTTCTAAAAACTGTTGTTATTACCAATTTACGCGAAGATAAATTTTACTTAGGTAAGTGAGTAATTAAAAGGGAATCGCTGCGAGTCATTTGGATGTATAAAACAATTCAATGTTTTTTTATCTGAACGGTATTAGTTTAAGCACCAGCTTCTCAGAAAATGTTTTACGGAATAACGTCATACAATTTTTAGCAACTCTGAAGATTACATTGTCATATCCTTTCGACAATTGTGCCAAATCCTTTTATTGTGTCCTTCAGAAACGGAGCAAATGGTGTTAATAAATAATTACTTTTATTGGGTCTTAATAACTTAATACTGTTGTTTACCTGATAGAGTAAAAACTCAGTTACGTGATAGTAAAGTAAATAATAATTATGCATTAAAATATATTGTAGTCTGTAGACAAATAATAGAATATGACGATGTTAATAAAAATTAAAGCAGCGGGAGGATTGGTTTCTAAAGTATAATCAAACATGGGTTATAAAGTAAACATTGATGATGGAAGTATCAGACGGGAATATTGTTTAATTCCACGGGGACCAACAATCAGAACTATCATTAGGAATATGGTGATGGCTTCACGACAACAGTTAACTAATGAAATTACAAATCAACCATCTTTAAGTATTTAATTAAAAAAATATTTTAAGCAAAATATAGAATTAATTTTGACGGTCTTAGATTTATGTTTTCTTTCTGAAAAATGTAACGTTTTTAAGCTGTCATAGTCAGCCTGGAAGGTCGAAGTCATATTTGCTCGGATCTGACGTCACGTCCGGCGTGTAACACCCGGTCTAGTCCCCAGCCGCACCCTCCTGTGCCATCCACCATCCCCAACATCAAACCGGTTCTGGTTGTAAGGAAAACTTAACTTAAAAACATATGATTTATCTTTTGGACAGAGGGTTAAAAATTTTACACCGAATGTAGTGGTTTTAAATTTAATATATGTATATTATGTCTCGTTAAATTAATATATTTTCGTGGACAAAAGTTAATATCAGACATAAGCTATAAAATAGGGTTTAATTGCGTTCAAAAATAAATTATTTTCTAATTTTAATAAATGACTAATTAGTATGTTAAATGAACAGAAAAATTTAAAATGTAAATAAATTTAAAATTTTGATGTTTTACGGAACTATAATTCACTAGGTGTATCGCAAGTATAAATTTATTTTCAACCATAAACATTTTATTACTGTAAAAACCACAAGAATTGAGTAGAACTTGAATACCTAAGTTACTCTAGAAAAAAACTCCCATTTTATACCCCTTCTTAAATGTGAACTACTTATTCTCAATTAAAATAATCGCTGGAAGCTGATGTAGTCAGCATAGCTAATTGAAATTAAAGGAAACCCCTATAGAGAGAGGTGATTGCCAAGGTTATTGTGAGACGTAAATCCGAAAGAATGATAATGATCGGTGAAAGAAAGGGAGAAGTCTCCCAGAGTACGTGACTTGGCGGGAAATACTACTGGAGAGTTGGTTACTTGGTGGGGAGGGGCAGAGGTTGAAGGGAGTACTACGAAACACATTCTTTGATGGTACTGAAAATGTACAAATTAAAGTAAAACTTTATATTTAGTTTTAAGACACTGCACAACTGTGTAACGATATATTGTTTTTTTATCTAAAGATTTATACAAATAAAAATGAACATTAAATGTAGAGCTTCTAAATGATGAGAAACTAAAGAGCTGATTTGTTTTTTAGGAATGTAAATAATCTAAAAAAATACTTGTAATATTGAAGAATAATTACAATAGTTTACGGAAAGTGTTGTTTGTGGTTGTCGTGATGCTCTCTTAAGAGTAGCTTAAGATGGTAATAATTTATTTAATGAGCTCTTAACGTTTAGAAGTAATTCTCGATTAATTTTTACCACTGATGTTAAAACTCGGCACTTTTTTGCATTTATAAATGTTGCAATTCGATCAAGTTTGAATCCAAGTTTAACTTTCTGACGTTAGCAAAAATATGCGTTGGAAATAATTGTATTTAACAAGTGATCAATATACAGCGTTCCGTCGTTCGCATATGTTAAGATATTTAAAAATAAATCGCACGAACGTGACCGGGGAGTAGAGTGTCTGGGGATAGTCTGGGAGTTTCCTGTGGCCATCTGTTAACATACTGACAGTTTGTCTGGGGACAGTATATCCGTGGCCACCCTCTGGCATCAACATGTAAGTAGAGTGTCTGATGTCTAGTTTGACCCTCTAGCCGCACTCAACATACCACGTGACCGGGGAGTAGAGTTTACAGTCTGGGAGTCTTCCGTATCTAGAACTCAACATACACGTGACCGGGGAGTAGTAGATGTCTGGGGATAGTCTTTTCCGTGGCCATCTAGCGCAACTCAACATACCACGTGACCGGGGAGTAGAGTGTCTGGGGACAGTCTGGGAGTCGCCCCCCCCCTCCGTGGCCACCCTCTAGCCGCACACCTCAACATACCACGTGACCGGGGAGTAGAGTGTCTGGGGATAGTCTGGGAGTCGCCCCCCCTCCGTGGCCACCCTCTAGCCGCACACCTCAACATACCACGTGACCGGGGAGTAGAGTGTCTGGGGACAGTCTGGGAGTCGCCCCCCCTCCGTGGCCACCCTCTAGCCGCACAACTCAACATACCACGTGACCGGGGAGTAGAGTGTCTGGGGATAGTCTGGGAGTCGCCCCCCCTCCGTGGCCACCCTCTAGCCGCACAACTCAACATACCACGTGACCGGGGAGTAGAGTGTCTGGGGATAGTCTGGGAGTCGCCCCCCCTCCGTGGCCACCCTCTAGCCGCTCACCTCAACATACCACGTGACCGGGGAGTAGAGTGTCTGGGGATAGTCTGGGAGTCGCCCCCCCCTCCGTGGCCACCCTCTAGCCGCTCACCTCAACATACCACGTGACCGGGGAGTAGAGTGTCTGGGGATAGTCTGGGAGTCGCCCCCCCTCCGTGGCCACCCTCTAGCCGCTCACCTCAACATACCACGTGACCACGTCACTTGTGATGCTGTAGTTGTATGTTGTGTATGTTGGTGCTGATTTCACAATATTAACTCAAGCAGTTGTTAGTTATGGGGCTGACCACACCCCATTGTCTGTGGTGAATGGTTTAACATCGGAGAGGAAGAGGGTAAGGAATAGACCCATTGAGAGCTATAGTTAGTTTTAAAATGTTACAATAATTGTAAAAGTGAATTGAAAAAAAATGTTTGTATTTACTTCCCTGTTGGAAATAAGTTATATCATGGATATGTCTAAAGGGAATGGTCTCTGATAATCTAAACAGCTGTTCTTATTCTTATATATTAAAAATCCAAAACAATAGCTCTGATAGTTCTATGGAAACCTGTTACATGTTTTCCATCTTAAAAATCGCTAACAACCCCCCCCACCCAGAGCTAGCATATCCATATCAAAATGTTTAGGTGTTCATACTAAAATGGTTATTGGTTTACAGGATAGGTGGAATACCTCTACAGCCTATTACTTAATTTTAATCCGTACTCTAAGAACAGTCTAAATTGAAATTAGAAGAATTAAATGAATGTTAACAAACACGAATTTAATAATGAAAATAAACTTAATAACACCCCTGTCTCAGCAGACATGCGTACTCAGCGAATTTCTGAATCAATAATATATTAATAAATAATAATATATGAAAAAATATTTTTATAAATATCTGTCAACCAATATGAGACTTAGTTATTTGCCTATTTTCCTTAAGAATATCATAGGAAAGCAGGTTTGCTGCTGTGAGGAACCCTGAAATTAGGTATTTTTAGCATACAAAAATGTTTATCTTGACCATTTATAACAAGTTTCATCAACATCTGTCCATAAATAAAGGAGTTTACCTATTCTCTATATGATTAACAAGGGAAAAGAGTATGCAAGTTAGCTGCCATCATAAACAGATAAATTATGATTTTTAAGCATAAATGAATGGATATCGTCCACATGAAGCTAAATATAAGGTTTCATCCAAAAATATTGGTTGATAAGTGAAATATTATTTTTTCCTTGTCCTCCATGACATCTTCCATTACATTGGAGCCCCAAAATACAACGTACTGTGTTTAGAATGTTTAATATCTCGGTAACCGTTGGGGATAGAGAAAAACTTTAAGGAACTAAATTGTGTAGTTTTTAAAGCTGATTCTAATAATGAAAGATAAAATTAAAATGTTTTATAAATTACATATGAAAAACACAAAAAAACCATTTTTTGAGTACAACCCCCCCCCCAAAGTTCTGATATGTGTTGTTTACGACCTCATCCGAGCAAATGTAGGATTACACGTTTCTACCAAATTTGGTCTCGAATGGACCATTTTTACGAGAGTTATCGTGCTCACACACACACACACACACACACACACACACACACACACACACACACACACACACACACACACACACACACACACACACACACACACACATAATATATATATATATATATATATATATATATATATATATATTTAACGACTATCGTTTTTGGTCGCTGGGCACCTAAAGACGAAAAATAACATGGTCCCGGGCATAAGATCTACGGCAATAGCTTCTTCCCTATGGAAAATTCGCTATGAATAAACTAAGCATTTTTTTGAGAATACGGATAAACCTACAAACTTGAACTACTGACCACACACACCAAGTGTCTTCAAGTGATGCTGTAAAAACATTCAGGTTCTTGGTTTGAATAAAGAAGATTTTTCTTATTCATTACCCACACCCAACCATTCCGTGAGCAATTGATCGTTTACCTGCAATATCTTAGAACCCTGCTTCAGTTTTGTTGTTTCAGTAACTCTGGTTTTAAAATATATAATATGACCAAACATAAATGCTATTCTTGTACACCTTTATCAAAGCTAAAAGCTACTTGGAGTGTTTGTTAACCGAGCCTATACTCTAATACCGCAGTGTGTTTAAGAAATAATAGCACTGACAACACAGTAAAGCCCGATTACTGTGTTGTTAGTGCTTGTCCAGCCTTAAAGTTACCAGTTTGATATTTCATGAAAAATTTTAATATTTATAGTGATTTTATTTAATTATTTTACACACAATTATGGCTCGTATTAATTTACGTTAGCGATTATTAAGACAGCTTAGGAGTAATTTAGTAAATATATAATATGAAGTGTTTATGGTTTTTAGATTGTTTTGTCAGTAAGCAATAAATAATAATTTGCTGGACGAACGATTTATAATAGTTACTCGGATGATGCGCGGACGCGTGGCCAGGTGGCCAGGTGGCCAGGTGGTGGCCGGGCGGCACCTGCGCGGGCGGGTCGGCGTCGCGGCGTCGCCCAGTCCGTGGCGGCCCGGCGTCAGCGTCGCGACGGTGTGTACGACCTCGTCACGTGTTCGCGCTTCAGATACGCGTCACTCCGTCGAGTGAGTACACAACACACACACATACACACACACAATTGCGATCTAACTATCTACAGTACTAGACGATCAGTATATCCAGAACACCTTGGACTGTTGAAAGTTAAATTGTTTTAAATTTTAGCAGTATTTTCAAACCTCCAAAATTCAGTTTATAAATTTAGATTTTTTAAATTTAATTCAACCCCTTGAAATGAGAAGTTATTCTCCAATTTATTCACTGTAGTTTAATTTTTATAAGTCAAGTATAACTAAACATTTAACTGTTAGGACACAAATTATTAGTGTACAAGCAATTTTAGTACAATATAGGATATCTTATGACCAAGTGATAAAATGTAATATGAATTTATCACGTATCTAATATTTCAAAAATAAATTTCCTGATTTCACCTAATGATGCCATTCTAAAGTGAAATAACTTAAAATAATAAATACAATTTGTTAAAGGTTAAAAACATATAAACCAAATTTATTTTTCTTGTGGTCACATTATATCATTACACACTCATGTTAATATACTCGTATCATCAGAATCAGTTTTTAAAATGTTTTAGAAAGACAGTTATCTAGCAATCTGGACAATGATTGTAAAAAATAATTACTGGTATTGAGAAAAACTGAAAATGACGTTATCAAAGACTCTAAGCCGGATGCCTGCCGGATGATGACGTTGGTTTCCGGATGTGCTGACAGTAACCGAATGTTTATCATATCTTCCGGATGTGGTCAGTATCGTCGGATGTGGACGCTCGTGCTGCTTTTCTTTGTGGCTGAACTAACAGCAGGTTTGTAATATTTGTGTACAATTATTCATTCTTGATAAAACTTTATTTGTAGTTACTAACCTGATGATTGCAATGGTTAGAAACCATTGCAATCATCATACAAAGCACGTCCCCCAATCAATTCGGAACACTCTTCATAATCTTGAATTAAATTTACTTTTAACATCTTAACACTATACAACCATCTTTAAATTACAATTTAATAATCTGAGAAAAATGCTGTAAACCCTTAGTCGTGTCCAAATAAAGTTTCTTGCCTATGCTAGAGAAACAGTATATAATGTAA
Source organism: Nephotettix cincticeps (assembly GCA_023375725.1). Taxonomy (NCBI): domain Eukaryota; kingdom Metazoa; phylum Arthropoda; class Insecta; order Hemiptera; family Cicadellidae; genus Nephotettix; species Nephotettix cincticeps. The sequence goes on from CM041791.1 coordinate 44,751,269, forward strand.
TTATAAGAAATTACAATCTGTAGCTCTAACAACTAAGAAAATTGGATTTTCATAATAGTCTTTGGTAAAAACAAAAGAAAGTTTAAAAATGTTTGGTAAGTAGTACATTTTATGCTGATTAATATTGAAACGTAAAAAATACATTTGTATTTAAATATTAGAAAAATCCATGTAAAATCAAACCAATTCTAAATAAGAATCTTATCAAAATATTATTGAACCTCAAATACTATTAAAAAATCATATCTTGATTTGTAATCATATGTAATTTCTATGGGGAACAAAGGTTTGTGAAAAATTCACGTAAAATAGCTCTGTCTCTGGCTGGGTGTGAGATAGGCTTAACGTGTAATTGGCCCAAATCGTTGGCTTCACATACTAAACTTGTTTCTATTTGTTAATAAAATCTATTTTAAATCGAAGTAAACTGAAATTTAAATTGTACTATTCAGATAATATAGTAAACCTGGCATAAGGTTGTCTAAATTCCTGCATATTTATGTTTATGGTAGTTGTTTTCCAGCTCATGTTACTAAAAATCATTCCTGATGAATAAGTTTCAATATAAAAATTTGTATGTGAATCATAGTTTTCAGTCAATTACACACATAGTTAAAGCATTAGTTTAAATTATCGTAGAATGATTTATTTTCAATCAGAATTAACAATGATCAAGGGACAATACGCATACGAGTACAAAATGCCTTCGATGTGACAAACACTTTTGGCAGCGGGTGATAAAGAGTTTCAATTAACAACTAAATGGTGAAGTATTTGCAGAGCTTCTAAACAAGTGGTTGGTTACAAAAAGCCCGCTTTGGCTGATGGTCCTCATTAATATCCCCATTGTTTGGGTTAGACAATAAATTCTCACCACACACACTCGTAGGCCTACTCCCACTCCATTCGCTCTCTCGTTTGAAGTGTTGTAAATTACGTATAACCAAATAATACAGAAAACTACAATAGCCTTTTATAATGACAGTGTTAAGCTATTAGAATAGAAGTAGAATTAGAATAGATATTCATAGAGTTTCAAAACCAACCTTTTGAGATATTGCTTCTGGGTTAAGATCAAATATAAATGTCACATTTAATTCGTCCAGAGTTACTTTCTAGAGCCGCCATTTTTCTCCTTTCAAAAATCTTTAACAAAAACCGTGAAAGGTTTTTCAATTAGGCACACATAGTGCGGATAAAAGCGAGGATAACTGATGAAAAGAAATTTCAAATGTAGTGATTACTTTTGAAGATCTATAAATAAAACAGATATCACTTATTGCGATGCATGGTTGATGGTGCAGGTCAACGTAAGCAACGAATATCCTCTACATCAGGGGTTCCCAAACTGCGGGTCGTGGAAGGGTGTCGGTGGTTCGCGACATGGACCCAAAAGTGAATTGTAATTTAAAAAACAAATGCCTCATTTACTGCGAATTTAAAAAACCTTAAAGTACGACTCATATTACAGTCTGTGGATATATGTGATTTAGTTAAAATTTAAAAAAGACTATTAGTTGGGAAGTAATATTATAACGTCGCGCCGAACCTGCCGGCGCAGGCACTAGAGCTATCCGTACTAACCTCATCATGTTAACGTTGCAATGAAGATTTTGATGGTGTTTAGTACCTCACTTACGTGAGAAATCAGTTCATCGTTGGTGTTTTTGAAAAATAAATACATGAATCAACGGGCAGAGGAAAATGACGTGAAACTGAAAATTACCACATTGAATCCCTACATTCGATGTCTCGTTGAGGAAAACAGTGCCATAAATAACTTAAGTAATAATGACCTTTTCAAGCTATTAATTTGTAGCTAAATGGATTTTAATCTTTTATATAATCAAAACCCTAGTAGGCCTAATGATATTTCATTTAGTGTAGTATGTTTCCTGGTAAAGATTACAGTATAACTCGTCAATAATCCGGAAAGTGACTGTTATCGGTGCACGATAGAGTTAAAGCACTTGCGGACGTGCTATGAATTGTACTTTTTACCATACGACCTTTAAAAATATTCTACTTATTCATCTTAATCTAATCTGAAAGCGTGTTTTCAAAACAAACAATAATATGGTAAACTGACATTACACGTGTTTCCTATTGTTTCAATAGTTGATATTGCTAGAAAGGTCAGCTGATTGGCTTTAAAATACAGAAATTAATAAACCAGTATATAGCAGCGCTCGTAGTGTTAATTTATGGAAAACTACTTTCCGCACTAGTGTCTTTTCCAGTTGTTCCGTATTGTTACTAAGGCCGTATGATATTGATCAGTTTCCGTCACAGCTGACAGGTCGGAAATAGCAGTTTATTGGGGTGGTATGACGGAAAATAAATATTTATTGCTATTTTTCTTCCCATACCATTTTTTTTAGTCCAGTGTTGGTAACATTTTAGTATGAATGCATTTAATTAAAATCACAGGAACCAATTAAAACACGTGACAAAATTTTAAAATTTTAGTTTTATCAAGCATTGAATTAGAATACGTGGTATGTGGAAGTATCTTCAATAGGCTATCAGTGGGACCCGAGATAACGTTTAGATTGTCGCGGGTCGCGGGTAAAAAGGTATGGGAACCTCTCCTCTACAACAGTGGAGCAATCACCTGAATTGGACATAGGAGTCCATCTGCTCGTAAACTATTAAAACAGGCTATAAAGCACTAATGTATAATTTTAAGTCGTTTCTGCTTTTGTAATCATGTTAAAAAATATCGTCAAATGTATTTGTTATATAGATGTCTACAGAGTATCTGCAATTACATTTTAGTTTAAATGTAACATCACAATATGTAAAATAGACAAATAATATTCGTTAATTAATTACAATAGTGTAATTCTAAAACTTTCCTAAATTTCATACGAGTTATAACTAATATTTATTTCTGATTTTAGTACACTCAAAGACAGCTACTTACATTTGAAAAGAATGGGAAGTATGTACAGATTTATTGGATCGGAATTTAAGTTTTAATTTTCACTTTCATAAAACTTGATCAACTACGAATATAAATTACGAGTAAATCATGAAGATCATAACTAACTTTAAAAAGGCTTAAAGTTATTTTTACATGCTGCCAAAATCTCTTTATTCTCCTATCTACAATATCAATTGTATAACTTATATAATACGGCCCTAATAGTTGTTCCCCACGGTTTACATATTTGGAAATGCCTATCAGCACCAATGAAGTCACTTGGGTTTTCGATATATTTCGCTGTACAGTAAACATGAGTCGCATATCGCAGTGACCAGTGTTATTGCGGTCTCGTCACGACAATTACGGCGAGCTGCAAGGGGACTGTTTTAATAACGCGCTGCAGAGGGAAATGTCGCTATTGGAATCCGGTAGTCCGGCAGTCCAGCAGTTCGTTGTAATTTAAAACGTTTGGAAACATGCTTTAAATAGTAAAATATTCAAGCGCTCATCTCCTATAGCTTCTGGGTACATATGTTGTTTTTACCAAAGTCAGTTTTTTGAAAAGGTTTAATACAGGTTGCAATTTATTAGCCTACATGAAGACGGTAAGATATTGGGATCGACAATATAATCCATCCCTGTAACATTTTTACTGTATATGCTCTTTTGATTATCTATTGACTACTACGAGTCACTTTCAGGAAATCGTTCACAATGCGGTACGTTCTATGTATCTTTTAATTTCGAAATATATGCTAGTTATTTATAATTCAATATAATATCGAGTATTGAGTGGAACATAAAAGAGGGATATAAAACAATCCTAGATGAAACAGAAAAAATTTGAAAGCTTTAATCTCCTGCAGTTCCAAAAATGTTCCACAGTACGCTAAGTGGCTTTACTCTATTTATCTTCATGAAGTGGCGAGAGACAACAGTTGTTCCAGAGAAGACTCCTTCACAGAACGCCACGTGATGCTACTCTGTAGGCCCACTTGTACGTGACGAGAGGGAGCAGTTGTTCCAGAGAAGACTCCTTCACAGAACGCCACGTGACGATACTCTGTAGGCCCATATGTACGTGACGAGAGGGAGCAGTTGTTTCAGAGAAGGCTCCTTCACAGTACGCCACGTGACGATGCTCTGTATGCCCATTTGTACGTGACCAGAGGGAGGGAGCAGTTGTTTCAGAGAAGGCTCCTTCACAGTACGCCACGTGACGATACTCTGTATGCCCATTTGTACGTGACGAGAGGGAGCTGTTGTTTCAGAAAAGGCTCCTTCACAGTACGCCACGTGACGATACTCTGTATGCCCATTTGTACGACGAGGGAGCAGTTTGTTGTTTCAAAAGACTCCTTCACAGAACGCCACGTGACGCTACTCTGTAGGCCCATTTGTACGTGACGAGAGGGAGCAGTTGTTCCAGAGAAGACTCCTTCACAGTACGCCACGTGACGATACTCTGTATGCCCATTTGTACGTGACGAGAGGGAGCAGTTGTTTCAGAGAAGGCTCCTTCACAGTACGCCACGTGACGATACTCTGTAGGCCCATTTGTACGTGACGAGAGGGAGCAGTTGTTCCAGAGAAGGCTCCTTCACAGTACGCCACGTGACGATACTCTGTATGCCCATTTGTACGTGACGAGAGGGAGCTGTTGTTTCAGAAAAGGCTCCTTCACAGTACGCCACGTGACGATACTCTGTATGCCAACTTGTACGTGACGAGAGGGAGCAGTTGTTTCAGAAAAGGCTCCTTCACAGTACGCCACGTGACGATACTCTGTAGGCCCATTTGTACGTGACGAGAGGGAGCAGTTGTTCCAGAGAAGGCTCCTTCACAGTACGCCACGTGACGATACTCTGTATGCCCATTTGTACGTGACGAGAGGGAGCAGTTGTTCCAGAGAAGGCTCCTTCACAGTACGCCACGTGACGATACTCTGTAGGCCCATATGTACGCGGCGAGTGGGAGTAATTATTGTTCCAGAGAAGGCTCCTTCACAGTACGCCACGTGACGATACTCTGTAGGCCCATTTGTACGTGACGAGAGGGAGCAGTTGTTCCAGAGAAGGCTCCTTCACAGTACGCCACGTGACGATACTCTGTAGGCCCATATGTACGCGGCGAGTGGGAGTAATTATTGTTCCAGAGAAGGCTCCTTCACAGTACGCCACGTGACGCTACTCTGTAGGCCTATCCGTACGTGGCGAGGTACAGCCAGTGGTCGTCCGACTCGACGGTAGCACATGATTCACCTTGCCGTGACCCTCAGCTCTAAGTATTGTTAACGCCCTCTTTTATCTCGACCCTTCCCTGCATCGCCTGAGCGGGTGATCCTCCCCTCCCATTAACACCTCAGCAGGATTAAAACACGTGTTGAAAGTCAACGTTCGGGGGATAATTAAGAGTAATGCCTGATGAAAAGAAATATCGTCTCACACTTTACAATTGAACATAAAAAATTAGTTTTATATTAAGTTAAGATCATGGTTGTAATTGGTAATTGTAATGAATTTATTCTTTCCTATTGGTACCGTTATTTTTAATTGGTCAAAACAGTTAGACACCTTTTAATTACAGTCTAACACAGTTTTGTCTGCACATTTCTCGGAGTAATGATATTTTTACATTTATGCCCCAAAAAACCCCGAAATGGGACTTATCTTAATTTCTGTCTAAATGGTCTTTCTTTCTATAACGCTGAACATCGTCTTTTTGCAACACTTTGCCAAGACGATGGGAGCACTCATTATGATGAAACCGACTATGAGACAAGGACGGCGGCGTATCCTGTAATACAGCTACTTGGAGATCACGAATTGTGGATAGTTGTGAGCGATACCAGTTCGTATTTCAGAGACAGTGGTTCGTACTCCACGTTAAACTGTAGGTCCCTTAGATAAGCCATTGAATGTTAGGATATTGATTATTTAACAGTTCTGTCTAAGGAAAATGTCAGCCTTAGTCACATGAGAACAAGATCATGCCAAGTAACGAGACTAAAAGATCGCGCCACAACCATCTTACACTCATTTTTCATTTATACTTGGCTTAAAATACTTGGATAGGTTACCATTTTAGTAACTAACTAACTAACTTATTTCAATTATTCTATTTCTTTTGGAGAAGATTTTTTTATTTTAAACTGACCGACCACCAATAAAATAAAGTAATGAGGTCTCAAAAACCAAATTTTGAGTGATTCTAGAAACATTTCTTTTCTAATTTATCTCATTGAAAATTAATATTGCAGTAAATAATTGTACTGAGAATTTTTTTCCTTTAAATTGATTTGTTTTGTTTGAAACATATTTTGATTTTACGTAAATATTTAGTCATAACATTATATCTCTCTTTCTGAGTCATACAAAACGCTTAGTCATACAACCTGTACAAAGGACGGGATAACTGCTAGTTCATTTTATTTTAGTAAGGTTTTTTGACACTACGATTCAATTTCAGCACATAACAATACGTAAAAGTAAATCATTTTTGGACTCCATTAAGGGAGAAATACTTTTAAGACTTATTTTAGCAATCATATAATAAAATTAGTTATTTTTGTAATATTTTATTTTATTTTAACTTTTAATTCTTAATTAAAAAGTAGAAAACTACTTAAGTTTTGTTTGTGTACTCTACTCAACTCGTCATTTTTTTATTCTCTGGTGGGAAACAGTCCAAAATCAGTCTTCCAAATAGCGACATCTGATTTCATTAAGATATCACGTATTCTTTAAAAGCCTGATTGGCTTATGTAATAAGCAAATGTTTTTAAATAGCAAATGCATGGGTGCGAATGTCGGCTAAAAGAGGAGTCAATCAACTAATCTGATCAGTGATCGTTCCTCACCTCGGGCCGGGCACGCCCTGCAACGCGAGCGCCTCACGAGGTCTAGGGGTGTGTAGAAGATGTAAGGGGTGAGAGTTGTGGGTTAGGGGAGTAAATAAGAAACCTGATCCAATGATCATTCCTCGCCTTTGAATGGGCTTGTCCTGCAACGCGAGCGTCTTACGAGGTCTAGAGGTTAGATTATATTAGATTATTGAAATAACAACCATACTACAATGTAGGTATTTTAAGCCAAGTATGAATGAGGATTAAGTGTAAGATGAGTGTTGCGCGAACTTGACTAAGGCTGACATGTTCCTTAGACAGGACTGTTAATTAATAAGCTAAAAGCCGATGGCAACTAGACCTACAGTTTAACGTGGAATCGGAACCACGGCCTCTGAATTACGAATTGGTCTAATTATGAGGATAGTCTTAACGCGGATTAACGCTGTATTAAATAGTGCGGATTTTAATCCACACAAGATAACACTACATTTACCAACCATCTCTCACAACTATCCACAATTCGTGACCTCCAAGTAGTTGGATTACAGGACATCGCCACTGTTCCAGACATCAACGATGAAGAGGATGTAAGGGATGAGTATGTGTGAGAGTGTGTTGGTTAGGGGAGTCAATCAACTAACCTGATCAGTGATCAGGTCTTGACTCAGACAGAGCTTGCCCTGCAACTCATGCGCCTCACGAGATAGATCACGTTGGAAATCAATAATTCTATCCACTAGAAACTTCGTAGCTTTTTCGAGAAAGTAAATACAAGTATTTCCACAATCAAAATCAGTTATTTTTAAACTATTAGTATTTTTAACTTTCTTAAAAACATAATTTTAACGTTTATTTGTTGATTGTATCATAAATATGCTATGGTATATTTTTTTCAAGTTTTTAGTGAAAACTTTTCGAGTTACAGGGTGATTAATACGGAAATTTTGTGGATTTATAAAGGAGTGTAGGAAAACTACTAATTTTTTTTGAGCTAAAATTGTTGCAAAGTGCATGAATAACAAAAATCTTTGATGTGACGTATGTGAAAAATTGGAAAAATCATATACTACAGAAAACGAATTTTTGGTCCAATATTCTTACAAAATATGTAATATATGTACTTGAAGGTCCAAAAATGTTAACAATTTACATAAAACAGAATAGTTATCTTGAACAGGTCACTTAGGAAACTTGCATGAAACAATCATGTATACGTAAGGAATAAGCAACACTAACGCCGGCCTAACGGATTTCAAATGACCCTAAACCCGTTCGCACTACCCTTTGTAATTATTTACCTATAATATTATTTTATTAAAGGTTCTGAAGACTTATTAGATACGGTAGTAAATAAATATGTTTAAAACATGAAAAGACATTTGATAAATGTCGCATGTTGTATAAACAAAGTCAAATAATATCGAACCGTTTCGATTTATTTTAACTTGTATAAAATGGTAATTTTGAGCCAGTAAGATTTTTTACACTTTTTACATATTATTACATTCCAACGTAAGTAATGTGAACCATTGTTTAAGTAAATACATTTTGTAATACAAATTATTATTAAATAACGAATTTCAATAATTAATTTTATACAAATATTTATATTAATACAAAAAAACATAAATATTATGAAAGATTACTGTAATTTATTGAAATTTTTTTAATAAATTGAAATTCATGTCTTTGCTTATATATAGTAAAATAATTATCAATGATTAAACATTGTTTACAGGTTACTTAGAAAGAACAATCTGTCAATAATTTGAAAGATTCAATTTGAGAGGTCAACGAAATTACTCGTTGTTACGGCGTATGTAGGTCGGGCAGTTTACATGCAGGTGAGATAAGCGGAACAGCGAGGTTCGTGGCGACCACAGTACGATACAATGCAGATAGGTGGCGTTGCGAGCGGCGCGCCGGAGATACGAGTAGACCAGACGTTACGGCTACGAGGGGCGGACACGCGCTGGGGATTACCGTACTGTATATTGCAGACATTAATTGGCCTTCATTTTGTGTCTGATGGTATTAGTCTACCTTATCACCCTAATATCGGGTAATAACGTTGTTGAGGCTACCTAATTGAACCTCTTGACCTAACATTATGGATATGATTCTATAGCTGTAATGCCATTTCAACTATTGGCTTTTTTATTGAAATGTATCAAACTTTCTTTGTTTTATACCATTGACCATTTTTATTTTTAGGAACTTGTTGGAAATGATAAAAATTACATCTGATAACGTATGCCCGATAGGTAAAGCCACCAAATTCGGCTAGACGAATACAATTTTTAATTACGAATATAATTACCAATATGTAATTTGTATGTGTATTATATGGTTTACGTTTCAACCAAAATAAAATTATTATTGGGCTCAAAATTATAGGTAAATTATTAACTACTTGTTTTAGTTTAATACACACAAAGTTTTGCAACGAGGCCATGTAGTTATTAAAAATAATTCTAATAACAAAATGATGGCACTAGAGTATGAGCCAATTAGGATGAGTGAAATAAATGTAGCGAACAGAATACATAAGTCGGTGGCGCCGCGCCGCGCCGGTGTATTAATGGCGGGAGATTAGCTGAGGACTGATGGGCTGGACCTGCGCCAGCTGTATGAGCTATGATGCTGGGACCCACTGGGAGACGTGGACAACACCGAGAAACGATCGTACACTTACAAGCTACAAGTAATAATGCAACACTTGCCATGCTCGTACAATCACCTACAAAAGTAGTGCTATTTGAGTGCGGGCTACCTGAAATGAAATTATTTTAAAGCATCATGGTTATTAATATCAACTTAATTTGTTTATAATAATTTCACTACTCAATTACCATATACAGTATAATGGGTATCAAAAATAATGTTCCACTTTGATACAGCTACATTTACAAAACTAAATGCTTTTACATAAACGAGAGTTACAAAAAAGAACAAAAAAACAAGTCCAAACAAAACATAATTTCCTCCAAAACCTTTTGAAAAAATTTTTGTACTTACTTCCCTGTATGAAAGGTTAAATAATGGATATGTATTCAGTTCATCTAAACAGCTGTTCTTATAACCAAACTATTACATCACTAACCGTATGACGTCACTGTTTCAAATTGTCAACGCCCCTCCCCCAGAGCTAATACATATCCATGTCAAAATTTATTTAATTTCCTTTGAGAAATAGTTTAGATCATGGATATATCTAAAGGGAATATTTGCAGTTCCTCTAAACAGATGTCCTTATAAAAGCATATAACGTCTTTTGTGCCTCATATAGAGTTTTTAAACAATCTACTTTTACGTAATGTTAAACATTGTTGAAAGTAGGATTACAAGTGATGGTGGTGTAGAGGTTGGCCATTGTCGTATCGAGGGTTGAGTCGAGTCTCGGATGATTACTTTGTCTTGTCAAGCTCTAATACCAGGAGTCATCCTTCACAGATATCATCTCTAAAACGACCATTTATAAGACTCTCGCGGGATTGGCGATATTACTTGGGGAATGCATCAGTTCGTGTACGGGATTACACCGACAATATAAATTATATGTTGCAATTCTTTATTTTTTTGTTTATTAATAAAAATTGTAACTAAATTTATCTTAAAAAATTATGTATACAATCTTGCTAGAATATTAAAATTGAGATCTCTTACGCATCATTCAATCATTACACATTTTTTTTATTTCTACTACACTTACCAATAAAAAAAATCTATCCAACATTATAAACCAAATAGTTTTTTAAATTACAATTCATTTTTATGTCAAGATCATTTAAAAGATCAAAAATCTGAGTACTACCCTTTTTTAGTACTTTTTACCTACCTTTAATAAATAATTTTTAATCATGGATTAGACTAAAGAGAATGTTTTCAGTTCCTCTTAACAGCTGTTCTTACAACCATATGATTTCCGTTTCAAATATTGGTCTGACGGATTGTCAATACCCACAAGAGCTAAGACATATCTATGTAAAAATATCCAACCAGAATATAAATTAAATTCACTAATCGTGAGTTTCAACTCAATAAGTTTTATTGTACTTTATGAAGCTATAAATCGCAGATTTATAAGTATGTATATTGTGTTACCACATTTTCCTTCCTCTCATAATCCATTAATTGGTTTTAATTAACTATAGTTATTTTTTTAATAATAATCTTAAATAAAGAATACACGGAATAGGTCAACTCTAAAAAGATTTTTCTGTATTGCTCATAAAAATCATGAAGGGAAATTCTAGGTTTTATCCAATAAATTTTATTTTATTACATTCCGTTATTTTGTATCCTTAAGGGAATGTTTAAAGCTAACTTTCGTGAAAATATCAAGAAATAACTCTCCTACAATTGTGGTTAAAGTTATAAGTAGTCGGAGAATGAGAGCTGGCCCGGTGTTATTTGTGTGGGACACGCAGAGCTGTGATTATAGTGTGCACTGTGTGCTGTGTGCGGAACTGACAGAGACTAACGGGATTAGCCTACTGTAACATTATACTGTAAATGTTATATACGACTGAATGAGAGCTGGCCCGGTGTTATTTGTGTGGGACACGCAGAGCTGTGATTATAGTGTGCACTGTGTGCTGTGTGCGGAGCTGACAGAGACTAACGGGATTAGCCTACTGTAACATGTTATACTGTAACTGTGATATACGACTGAATGAGAGCTGGCCCGGTGTTATTTGTGTGGGACACGCAGAGCTGTGATTATAGTGTGCACTGTGTGCTGTGTGCGGAGCTGACAGAGACTAACGGGATTAGCCTACTGTAACATGTTATACTGTAACTGTGATATACGACTGAATGAGAGCTGGCCCGGTGTTATTTGTGTGGGACACGCAGAGCTGTGATTATAGTGTGCACTGTGTGCTGTGTGCGGAGCCGACGGAGACTAATAGGATTAGCCTACTGTAACATGTTATACTGTAACTGTGATATACGACTGAATGAGAGCTGGCCCGGTGTTATTTGTGTGGGACACGCAGAGCTGTGATTATAGTGTGCACTGTGTGCTGTGTGCGGAGCTGACAGAGACTAACGGGATTAGCCTACTGTAACATGTTATACTGTAACTGTGATATACGACTGAATGAGAGCTGGCCCGGTGTTATTTGTGTGGGACACGCAGAGCTGTGATTATAGTGTGCACTGTGTGCTGTGTGCGGAGCTGACAGAGACTAACGGGATTAGCCTACTGTAACATGTTATACTGTAACTGTGATATACGACTGAATGAGAGCTGGCCCGGTGTTATTTGTGTGGGACACGCAGAGCTGTGATTATAGTGTGCACTGTGTGCTGTGTGCGGAGCTGACAGAGACTAACGGGATTAGCCTACTGTAACATGTTATACTGTAACTGTGATATACGACTGAATGAGAGCTGGCCCGGTGTTATTTGTGTGGGACACGCAGAGCTGTGATTATAGTGTGCACTGTGTGCTGTGTGCGGAGCTGACAGAGACTAACGGGATTAGCCTACTGTAACATGTTATACTGTAACTGTGATATACGACTGAATGAGAGCTGGCCCGGTGTTATTTGTGTACACGCTGAGTTGTGTTTATAGTGTGCACTGTGCTGTGTGCGGAGCTGACAGAGACTAACGGGATTAGCCTACTGTAACATGTTATACTGTAACTGTGATATACGACTGAATGAGAGCTGGCCCGGTGTTATTTGTGTGGGACACGCAGAGCTGTGATTATAGTGTGCACTGTGTGCTGTGTGCGGAGCTGACGGAGACTAATGGGATTAGCCTACTGTAACATGTTATACTGTAACTGTGATATACGACTGAATGAGAGCTGGTCCGGTGTTATTTGTGTGGGACACGCAGAGCTGTGATTATAGTGTGCACTGTGTGCTGTGTGCGGAGCTGACAGAGACTAACGGGATTAGCCTACTGTAACATGTTATACTGTAACTGTGATATACGATTGAATGAGAGCTGGTCCGGTGTTATTTGTGTGGGACACGCAGAGCTGTGATTATAGTGTGCACTGTGTGCTGTGTGCGGAGCTGACAGAGACTAACGGGATTAGCCTACTGTAACATGTTATACTGTAACTGTGATATACGACTGAATGAGAGCTGAACCGGTGTTATTTGTGTGGGACACGCAGAGCTGTGATTATAGTGTGCACTGTGTGCTGTGTGCGGAGCCGACGGAGACTAATGGAATTAGCCTACTGTAACATGTTATACTGTAACTGTGATATACGACTGAATGAGAGCTGGCCCGGTGTTATTTGTGTGGGACACGCAGAGCTGTGATTATAGTGTGCACTGTGTGCTGTGTGCGGAGCTGACAGAGACTAACGGGATTAGCCTACTGTAACATGTTATACTGTAACTGTGATATACGACTGAATGAGAGCTGGCCCGGTGTTATTTGTGTGGGACACGCAGAGCTGTGATTATAGTGTGCACTGTGTGCTGTGTGCGGAGCTGACAGAGACTAACGGGATTAGCCTACTGTAACATGTTATACTGTAACTGTGATATACGATTGAATGAGAGCTGGTCCGGTGTTATTTGTGTGAGACACGCAGAGCTGTGATTATAGTGTGCACTGTGTGTTGTGTGCGGAGTCGACGGAGACTAACGGGATTAGCCTACTGTAACATGTTATACTGTAACTGTAAATTACGACTGAATGAGAGCTGGCCCGGTGTTATTTGTGTGGGACACGCAGAGCTGTGATTATAGTGTGCACTGTGTGCTGTGTGCGGAGCTGACAGAGACTAACGGGATTAGCCTACTGTAACATGTTATACTGTAACTGTAAATTACGACTGAATGAGAGCTGGTCCGGTGTTATTTGTGTGGGACACGCAGAGCTGTGATTATAGTGTGCACTGTGTGCTGTGTGCGGAGCCGACGGAGACTAATGGAATTAGCCTACTGTAACATGTTATACTGTAACTGTGATATACGATTGAATGAGAGCTGTCCGGTTTATTTGTGTACGCTGAGATTATAGTGTGCACTGTGTGCTGTGTGCGGAGCTGACAAACTAATTAGCCTACTGTAACATGTTATACTGTAACTGTGATATACGATTGAATGAGAGCTGGTCCGGTGTTATTTGTGTGGGACACGCAGAGCTGTGATTATAGTGTGCACTGTGTGCTGTGTGCGGAGTCGACGGAGACTAATGGAATTAGCCTACTGAAACATGTTATACTGTAACTGTGATATGCGACTGAATGAGAGCTGAACCGGTGTTATTTGTGTGGGACACGCAGAGCTGTGATTATAGTGTGCACTGTGTGCTGCGGAGTCGACCAATGGATTAGCCTACTATAACATGTTATACTGTAACTGTGATATGATGAATGAATAACCGGTGTTATTTGTGTACGCAGAGCTGTGATATAGTGTGCACTGTGCTGTGTTTAACTATACTGTAACATGTTATACTGTAACTGTGATATACGGCTGAATACAGTGTGTTTAATAAATAATGAAATAATAATTGTCCAATATATCTCAAACAAAAATTCGTATACAGTATAGTAATTCATATAACAGTTTCTTTACAAATCTAATTAAAATAACAACAGCAAAACAATAAATTCAGATGTCAAACCTGAAGACATGAACACGACCATGTTTTCGAAATTTCCCATTTGTCAAAAAACTATAGTACATGTTATTTCCCAGATATTTAGATGGTCTGAGATATTAAGTTTATTGATAAGTGACTGCTATATATCGAGGTACGATATATGAATATTACTTTTTCGTGAGTGTTATAATATACTCCTTTCAAGTACGATATATGTATAAAGGTTATTTCCAAGGGATTTCCATCAAAATCGTAAATCCATAAAAAAATAACCATAAATATTGATTGTCTTTGTTTCAATAAATTGAGTTACGATATAGAAAGGTTATTTATAAGTGACTTCAATATAACAAGGTATAAAGTACAAATTAATGTGTAATTATGTGTATGTAGTTTTTAATTATTCTATCAAACTCATTGAGAAACAAGATTTTACTGCAAATGTTACATATAGGGATGTTTATAGAGTGAGCATAAAGTAATACCAATATAAAAAATATAATAATTAACAATATTTTAGCAAGTATGAGTTTTAACCTACGACATCCAATAACAACGGGCGCGGCCAAGGCAGTCTTGGACGTTGGGGGAAGTTAACATAATGGGATTCTTGACCGGCTGAAATAATGGTTAGTGTTATTAAAACTGGACGGCGGTGAGGGCGAGAGAAGGGGCTTTTGATTTATAACAAGTGCGCAACATCTTGGCGCTCGAGGAGAAGGGAAGGATGCAACAAAGAAATGCTACTGTAGCAACAGGAGATGATGGTGGGCTGGACGACAGTTTGATTTCTGCTCAACATGAGGGTGTAAGTGGTGTGCACATCAAGCGTTATAATTTTATGTGCAATTAATTAGAAATAATATTTATAAGAAAACGTTGACTATATAAAAATATTTTTCTTCTGAGTTACAAGATAAGGACAAAATTAAAAAAATATATTATGAATAGTCGCCATTAAAAATATATACTCTATAAAAGTTTTTTAAACAAAATTATATATATTTTTTTAAATAAATTATCATTGGTCTTCTTCCATACTCTTAATAATATATTGTAGATGAGAAGGAAAATATATATCAATGATTATGAAATCTTAAAAATAATATTCCGTTAATTTTTACATTGATGTACCTTAATGCAATTCCTCAAATTAAATTACATACTCACTAAGATATTTCCCAATAGTAATTAACCAAACTAATTAGGTACATTTTAGTCCGACGGTAATATTTAAGGCTTAACGAACCGTTGTTAAGTAGAGAAGATGGGCTTCTTTCGACAAATATATTGAAACAATATGGTAAGTTGCTAGGCCAGAACATGTCTCGTTAACATACAAATTTTATATGTTAAGGATAAAAAATTAGTTAGCTCTTACAAAGGTTTTCAACATCACGAGAAAATAACTCAGATAATTGATATTTGAGTATTTGTTCAACATTGTAACTTAAAGTAATTTAACTTTAATATTAGCACTATACAATAAATACAGTGAAGAATTAATTTTGTAACCGACACGCGCCTATTGTGCTCCCACCGCTAATGTTTGCACATTTCCCCAACGCTGCCAGCTGCTAAGAGCTCGACTCAGCTGCTTTGTTCTCCTGTGTGCAGACGACGTTCCATCCCTCAACTTCGTCTGCAGATCCGACTGTGAATCTCAGAGTGTTTATACACTGTTTAATGTACCTCTTCATGGCGTGTTAGCGTTAAGGGTGGAGAACTTGATGTGAGTGATAGCGGAGTCTCTTTGTGCCAAGTCTTTACATCAAGTAGACCATGTTCTTGGAAATAATATATGTATAATAGGTTTTTAACTGTATTGTTAGTTTTAATTCATTGTAAAAGATTAGGAAGGGAAAAATAACGAATATTGATGTTATCGATACTCATTAACACATTCAACTCATATAAAACTCCCTCGTCGCAGCAATACACCATCCTTTGTGAATTTATCTTTCGTGAGTAATCTTTCTAAACCATTCCAGAACCTAACTATCTAAATGTTTAACTCAAGTGCCACAATTCCACTGGGTTGAGATAATGATGTTTTGTTTTCATAATTAATTATGTTTTTAAAATTTATTTGAAGTAGGGACGTTTAAAAGCCCTTACTTTTAAAATTGACATTTCATATAATAAAATAAATCATCGGTTTATGGGCTTTAAATTCAAAATTTAGATTTTTCAAAACTTTTCCATATTTGGGGCAGGCACAATGTAGTAATACAATCCAAAAATTCAGTTTTCATTATTGTACAGGTATACTATGTTTGGTCAACCACGCCCATTCTCTGTATTTCACACCTTTGTATTTCTCAGTAACCGTTTGGCAATGAGCAAGGTTCAAATTTCTTAATTGTTGGTTTTTTGAGTTTGGGAAGAAACCCCACTTGTAAAAACTAAATTATGTATAAAAATCTATAAAACCCAATTTTGGGGTGTTATAAACCAAGTGCTCTTTATATGTTATTGGGTATACCTTACCTCATTGGGTACAATTAATTATAGTTAATCTCATAAACTTATTAGCATCCTTAATAATTGATGGACTAAATATTGAATATATACAAATTTTGTTCATACTATAACACAGGAAAGATATAAATAAAGCGTCAATCAACAACAAACATTTATAAAGGGAGATAAAGCATGTTAATTTCTACAAATGATATCAGGCCTAACAAGTGTTGCAAGTTCTTATCACGTTAAACAGGTAGCGGAAGTTTGGCTACAAATCGCAGCCCCCCGGGGGCTCTTCGTCTTGCCGAGTTGGGAGCCATCGCTCTTGGCTATCATACCCCAGTGGATTGGTCTTAAAACTGACTAAACTCCAATAAGGTTTAGCGAAAATTTCTGATTCACTTCAGATTTTGTTTCTCATTAACTCAACCGAAAAAATTTGTTTTGAAACAGCTTAATAGTCCTTTCAAATTTCTACCTTTTTAATCCCTTCAAATGAGTAGTGATATTAAGAAAATTAGATTAGGAAACAGCCCTGATTAATTTCTAGTCTAATTGTCTAATAAATCTAAATAAACTATAATACTCCAGTAAATGTAAAATCTAATTAAAAATGTAATTAATTTAAGCAACCATTAGACAATTATAATGATAACCCTACATGCAGGTTGAGTATAGCTGAGTTAATCAAAGTGGACATGAATGAATCATAGATAAGAAGAAGGAAGTGATTAACGATAAGAGGACGAATAAGGCTTTTTATGTAATGTAAACATTCATTGAAATTCGTCTGTAAACAAAAAATACTCATTATGAGTGTCACACTTACGATATAGTAGTAATAATGGGACATTACCCCCATAATAGGGACATTTCAATACTTTTTTGTCTCTGTATCTATTAACATATTAAGATATTTATAACTTAGCGCATGTGGTAGTTTATAGTCTCTATAATTTAAATCATTACTGTTTATTACAATACCTTTATGTTTAACAGTGACGTCATAATTTTACTAAACAAGAAACAAGAGTTCTAATGCAGTATTATTTGTTTTCCTCGATAACAACTGAAGTGATGGATATTTCTCATAATAAGTAAAATAAATAATGGTTGTTATGTCCTTTTTGCTTTCAATACTATAATCGTCATAAATTTTAAAGTTGCTCTATATTGTAAAATTTTAGTGAAAAAATATTTTAAAAATAATTATTTTAAGCGTTTTTAAATTTCTAATGTTAACTATAATAAGTTTGTTAAATTGTTACAATGAAAAATAGATTTCAGCTACAAATTGGTTATTTCCATTAAAATTTTACTATCTAATTATGAACATTCATATGTAAACTATGAATTATGTGTAAGAAAAAATGAACAGTATTACTTATAGTTTACGGTTTATGGGAATATAATATTTATATTTACATTTTTATCTGATAATCATGTATAATGATAAACAATTAATATTATTACGTAACAAAAATACTGTTTATACATATAAGCCTAATATACATTAATTTGGTTTGTATTGTATATTTTAAAAATTATTAATATAAATATTTTTTTATAGAATGTTATTATATGTGTTTATTTTTATTGTTACATTGGGCAAATTTTAATGCATAAATTTTACTTCACATGAATAAAAATTACGTATTATACTAACGAATTATATTTCTCATAATAAGTAATTTCGTGACAATAATTGTTAAATTCTGATATTAACGTGATTCATTAAACTCGTTCTACATTGCTTTTGACAAGAATTAATACTGATGAATGGAATAAAAAATGTGTCGCTATTAGTGGGTCGTAAGCCTGTTATGCATTCGCGTCACGCACGGTTAATATTGATGTTGCGTAATTGAGTGATGATGATATTAGACTGTCAGCGCGACGCCGGCCGGCATTGCTGTAATGCCAGATCAAATATTCATATTCACCAGCTCCAGACCATTTTGTAATTTACTACTGTCTCTTCCTATGTTTCGTAGGTATATGGAGAAAGTATTGTTATCGTAAACAAATAAATAGTTTCTCATGTGAGATTTGGCAATATCACTTTACTTTATTTATTTTAATGCGGTTAAACTGCTTTTCACCTCTAAAACTCCCTAAAAACATGTATTTTTTCAAAAGCAGCAATTACTATTTTTATCCCCGTATCGTACATTCCCACCAAAATCTCAGGTGATTCATGTTTTGATGTGTATGTATAAATATTAAATCTTTATTAAAACTATTTTTATTAGAAAACTTATAATGGTGATTATTTTATGTTTTTACATTCACGGGCAAACATTTAATATAAATCTTCGTCAATTGCAAAGTAAAATACATCGTATAGGCTTAGCAGTTTTAAATTATGTTTATTCGAACAAAATACATGATTATTGTTTGAGTAAAGTATGCAAATTGTACCATTACAAACATTTAATATAAATCTTCGTCAATTGCAAAGTACAATACATCGTATAAGTTTAGCAGTTTTAGATTATGTTTATTCAAACAAAACACATGATTATTGTTTGAGTAAAGTATGCAAATTGTACCATTTTCGGATCGGAAGTCAACCATAAACATAAGCTAATCAAAAGCCAGCGAGGTAAACACGTCGGGATGTGCAATGAGGCGGAATTCCCATGAGTCGACAATCGTCCTCCAGCGGGGGACTTTTTATGCAACATTCTTTGCGGACATATTTCCCGGAAACGTCCACAAATATTTGAATGCCGGGGTGGAAGGGTTGGATTCGCAAACGAGGGGTGAAATTGTGCGGTACACCACCGCGGTGCCGCAGCCCGCCGCGTGTCTTGGGCTGTAATGCTGGAGCCCAAGAACACTGTTAGGCACATGTTTGACTAAATATGTACTCATATGTATTGAACTATTGTAAGATGTATTAAATGGTATGCATAGGTCTGAAAAATGTTTTTTTTTCTATTGACGTATATAAAAATAACTTAAATTCAATTAAGTTATTACATTATTATTACATTACCTCTATTATCTTTCAAAATACGAGTATGTAACAAACATTGTCTTACCACTTTCAACAATAAAACAATTAATCCGTCCAGTTTAAAGTATATCTCTTACTAAACACATGTTAATATTAGGAAATCATCTCAACATATCCTACCTTAAACTTAGGTAATCTTAAATATGATGATCATATTGACATCAAATTAAATATTTTGATGCAAGTACAGTATACCTATCTCTCATACTGTATTAATACGGGTTTCTCCGTTTTTCATAGGAAATTAATTAAAATAAATTTTATCTTTTATCATAAATATCAACTCAAATTCTACATGGTTTAAATTTTTGCTCTATCTCCAACGGTTGCCAAGATATTAAATAATCTAAACACTGTGTGTTGCCTTTTGGGACTCCAATGTCAATCGTATCGAGGATAAGGAAAAACAAATATTTCACTTATTAATCGACATTTTTCATGAATCTTATTTAGCTTGATGTGGTGAGGATACATATACCAAACATTTATACTAATCAATTATAATTTATGTGTTTGCGTACTCGTTTTCCATTTTAATCATATAGATATTAGGCAAACTCCTTTCCTTATGGATAAACGTTGATGAAACTTTGTATAAATGGTCAAAATAAAAATTGTTTATGCAAAATGCATACTTTCAGTGTTCCTCACATCAGCAAACCTGTATACTCTTTCCTACGTTAATCTTATGGAGATTAGGCAAATAACTCTCTTGTTTATTGTCAGATATTAATAAAACCTGTCATAAATTATTCTTATTTTTATTATATTAATGATTTGGAAATTCCCTTAGTACGCAGGTTTTCTGCGACGAGGGTATTTAGCTCACGTGAGCTGACCCAGATTTTTAACCTAATAATGTGATTCTTCCTACCTCTCAGCATTGGAAATAATGCTCTTACTTCACTGTTGTTTTTGGTGTAAACATATTCATATTACTTCTTATCCTTAACCCCTTCCTTCTACTTATCCATGGTTCATACATGTCTACTTTGGTTACGACAGTATAAGCTATACTAAACCTGCATGTGGGTGATTTTGTGACATTTAGCATTCCTGCTTATGTGACCTCGATCAATATGAAAGTTTTCTCATTTTGTTCCTCAATGGCAACAGCATTTAAATATAGATAAACCCTTGGAACCTTTCAAGTCATTTGTATATGATTTAGCAGCATTTAAGTCATTCTGGTATAATTTAGACTAGTATCATATAATCATATCGACTAGTGCTACTTTATTTAGCTTGTAAATCTTTCAATTATCATTATAAGTCTTTAATTATTAAGCTGGAATATATAAGCTAAATATAAAATACAATAACCGTTATTTTGTGCAGTTGAGGATGTGTAAGAACATTAGAAGGTATAAAAGTCGTTAACCTAAGTATTTTATTATTAGTTTGTGAATCAACAGTTTCTTTATCAAACACCTCAAACTTTTTTTATACTGGACACCGTTTTAACCAAATCTCCTTTTTTTATAAATAGTAATAGGACTGATAAAAAGGAATAGGAATGATAAAAACCTTTTTCAATAGCTTGGTGGAAATAATAATAGTATTCACTGTGTTGCATATGATTTCTATAAAACTTGGAAGAGAAACTTTACCCTACACAACCTAAACATGCAATCGCGTGAACAATGGTATTTTTATTTCATTCACAGTGACTTATTGACGTTAAGTCAATTTAGTGTTTTATTTAAATGTAAACACAGCTAAACAAAGAACGATATTAAGTTATCAATTTCTTTCTTATTTTTCCATGGAAATATGAGGAAGCACGAACATGAAAGCTCCGGTAAAGCGGCCGCACGCAAAGACTTGTAAATTACCCGCTAACAAGCTGCACAACTTCGCATGTCTTTGCCAGAGTTATAGCTGAGACTGCTCTTGTGACTTTGATCTTTTTGTTGACTTGATTCACTCAAACAAAAGATAAAGAAATAAATTAAATGTATGAAGACAATTTAGAACTCCATCTACTGGATGGAATTTTCATCAGATGAGGATTAACAGATTAGGGATAATCTGTTTCGTTACCTAATTAATACGTTTGAGATGTGAATAGTATTGCATTTAAAGTAGTTTTTTTACTAATTTTAAGTTAAGTTATTTCACCATTGGTTATATTCATTTGATATTCATATAACATTTGACTCTTCAGTACCTTATTAATGTGAAATTAGCCAGGCTCAATATTAAATAGGTTGTACATGACGAAAGTATAACATCGACATTAAGTTATTCTGTCAGATTATTCATAACATTTATTTATTCTCTGCAGTTTTCTCTTCTTCATAGCATTGAAAATAATCAAACAGCATAGGCCTCAGTCTTCATTACCCCTTTTAGTGAATGTCCTATAGGAAAGAAGCTATTACCGTAGGTCTCATGGCAAGACTTAAGCCCGGGACATCTCAATTGTCAACTATTCTTTCTGCAAATTAACTTTTAATTACGATCCTGACTGACATAACCTTCTGATAATCGTATTTTTAACATCATTATTTCTGATTGTTAGTCACGCCTTCGGATCCTTATATTATGGCTGCAAATTGTCAAGGCTCTACTGAATAAAATTTGTTCAATTTTTAATACCATATAAGATCAAGTATGTCAATTGGTAATAGGAAACTCGATAGCAATTTGAAGGTGGGAGCAGCATTTGTGATAAAACGTGTGCATATTGCAGGAGAGGATGCTACGCCACCCTGGATAACGGAACACCCTGTAGACACTGTGGTGCCCCGGCATGAGCCTGCCACCCTTAACTGCAAGGCGGAGGGATCTCCCACCCCAAGTGTCACGTGGTACAGGGACGGTGAACCGCTCACACCAGCCGCCCACAGGTGACTTTTTATCTTTTAAAAGGCAGTTACACTAGTGCAAAAATAAAATCTTACTTCACCAAGGACTTCGTAGATAAAATTAAAATACTTTAATACAATAATGTTAATAAAATCGTGTCTGATATAATACTCAACCATAATGTTATCCAAATCAGCACCGGAGTTGAGACGTAGTATTAACAGTGTTGTGTGGGGTGGCTGCAGGGTGCTGCTGCCGGCCGGCTCGCTGTTCTTCCTGCGCGTGGTCCACAGCCGCAAGGAGACGGACGCCGGCGTGTACTGGTGCGAGGCGAGGAACACCGCCGGCGCCCGCCCGCAGCCGGAACGCCACTCTCGATGTTGCAGGTAATCTACAGTATCTACAGAATCTTTCAAATTCATAATGGCGTTGGTTATTAATTATTCAAGAAACTCCTCCCGTTTTCAAGTGATTACCTAATAATTTACATTGTAATTAATTACATCATGTTGAATACTACACTTGTATAGTATAATAATACTATACTCTATCATGCACATCACACAAACTATATTGATAAAGCACCAAATAACCACAACACTCCGAGCTAGCGGGGCGACGAAAGATAGCGAGCGCTCAGAACGAAAGTTGGAGCACGACAGGTTATTTGGTGCTTTAACAATATAGTTTTTGTGTTGTGAATGTATTATGTGTATAGTGAATGTGTGTATAGTATTATTGACAATATGATATAGTTAATATATGTAACTTAAACATTCAATTTTTAATGTAAATTATCAGGTAATCACTTTAAAATGGAGGGGGTTCTTCAACTCTAGAAACGTTGTGTAGTTAAACACACAAACGCGTTGTAAAATTCCAATAGAACGGTGAACCGCTCACACCAGCCGCCCACAGGTGACTTTTTATCTTTTAAAAGGCAGTTACACTAGTGCAAAAATAAAATCTTACTTCACCAAGTACTTCGTAGATAAAATTAAAATACCTTAATACAATAATGTTAATTAAATCGTGTTTGATATAATACTCAGCCATATTCTTATCCAAATCAGCACCGGAGTTGAGACGTAGTTTTAACAGTGTTGTGTGGGGTGGCTGCAGGGTGCTGCTGCCGGCCGGCTCGCTGTTCTTCCTGCGCGTGGTCCACAGCCGCAAGGAGACGGACGCCGGCGTGTACTGGTGCGAGGCGAGGAACACCGCCGGCGCCGCCCGCAGCCGGAACGCCACTCTCGATGTTGCAGGTAATCTACAGTATCTACAGAATCTTTCAAATTCATAATGGCGTTTATTATTAATTATTCAAGAAACTCCTCCCGTTTTCAAGTGATTACCTAATAATTTACATTGTAATTAATTACATCATGTTGAATACTACACTTGTATAGTATAATAATACTATACTCTATCATGCACATCACACAAACTATATTGATAAAGCACCAAATAACCACAACACTCCGAGCTAGCGGGGCGACGAAAGATAGCGAGCGCTCAGAACGAAAGTTGGAGCACGACAGGTTATTTGGTGCTTTAACAATATAGTTTTTGTGTTGTGAATGTATTATGTGTATAGTGAATGTGTGTATAGTATTATTGACAATATGATATAGTTAATATATGTAACTTAAACATTCAATTTTTAATGTAAATTATCAGGTAATCACTTTAAAATGGAGGGGGTTCTTCAACTCTAGAAACGTTGTGTAGTTAAACACACAAACGCGTTGTAAAATTCCAATAGAATATATTTCATAATTACTAGTACCTGTTCATTTGACACTCCAGGTTTTAAACAGACCCTAGACGGTCATTATTATTTTACAATATTTGACTTTCTACAAGCATTTTTGGATTCAACTCCAACCACGCAGTAAAATACGAGGACCGTTTGCGGTTATCTTTCGGTTACAGGGATTTGCATTTGCAATCTCGGAATTCCCACCCAGCCAGCGGCAGACGGCCAGCACACATCGCAGTCACCCTCCACGATGGAGCTGTCACATCGTTGTATTGTAACGGACGATAATTTATTCAACAGAGCTAATTGGTGGTTACATTGCATCTAGTGTCGCAGTGTCAGAGGGTGGGGTTAGAGGGGGGGCGGAGGGGGCAGTGTATCACGTGTCGATACGTTCCCGGTGTAGCGACGAAATATTTTATAACACAATTACTCAAAAATGTGGTAAGCCAAACATAAAAGGTTTTTAAACAAAAATTATTTTAGGTAACCAGTTTTTGTGGTTACGCTTAATAGCCATCTACTTTAACTATATGATTTAAATATAATATAAACATATGTAAGGTACGTTTTAATTTCGGTTTGTAAATTGTATGCAAACCGTACTATTGACGGTATTACCTTTAGAAAGGTAATACCGTCAGAAACGGCATTTCATAATTGACTCCATCATCCCTCATTATTATCTTAAGCTCTATTACATATCATATATTACGTAAGTCATATTACATGTAAGCCATTACACAAATTTCAATCGATTAATGACTTTTAATTTTCATAATATTGACTCTTATCTGTACTTTGCGCATTTGTCCGTTGTTTGTTGGATTGTGCGAAACCTCATCAATTCCTAATGTCGGTTGACTGCGGTCGAGTGTTGGAGTGAGACGCAACAGACCGCTAATGGCCTCATTTGAAATGCTAAATTACGTGATGGAGTGAAACTTACTCATCAAACTTACTTGACTGGGACGGTGACGTCACTGGCGACGTCCTGTAATCCAGCTACTTGGAGGTCACGAATTGTGGATAGTTGTGAGAGATGGTCGGTGGGTGTGTTGTTCTATTGTGTGGATTAACGTCCGCACTAATGAATACTACGTTAATCCGCAAAGCCTATCTTCATAATTAGACCAATTAGTAATTCAGAGGCCTTGGTTTGGATTCCACGTTAAATTGTAGGTCCATTAGTTGCCATCGGCTGTTGGGCTATTAATTAACAGTCCTGCCTAAGGAACATGTCAGCCTTAGTCAGTAACAAGACTACAGGATCGCGCCACAATCATCCTACACTCAATTGTCATTCATACTTGGCTTAAAATACCTACATTGTAGTATGGTTGCCATTTCAATGATCTAATCTAATCTAATCTAAAGTTTATGGGTAACTAAAGAACTTCAAAGTTAAACACAACGATTAACGAGTATGTACTAATTTAAGTCAATCCACAGCACCTTGATAACAATTATTGATTTTAATTGAGGGCAAAATAATAATAGATATAGGTTCGAAACTACATCATACATATAGTCATACACAGTGTAAATATTCAGTCCGTAACTATAAATTTAATATATATATATATATATATATACACATGTATATATAATATATATATATAAAAGATATATAGATATATATATTTATATCGACTCATTGTTTATGTGAGAAAAGGGAGTACGGCATCTCTGTCCCCAAGTCCGTCAACCAACAATGTCTTTTCTCCATGTTACAATGTCACAACCCACTAAGTCTACGCCGAAACGTGTAAAACGGTTCCGGGCTATCATAGTCTTGGAGTGAGAATGTGGGACGTAAAAGTGTGTATTTTTTAAAACACAAACAATTACAAGTATCAATTTTAATGCCCTTTCTGTCTTTTGAGCTGTCTACGAACAAACAGATCTTAGGTTAGTTTATGTTCTAATTTGATTCAAATTATTTTACATTCTACCTATTATACAGTGAACCAGTAGTTGTAAGAGTAAAACAATGATTTAAGATTGAAATTAAGCCAAGAACATTCTAGTCAATGAAGTGGTAAATGCAGTTTCAGGCTTTTGGTCACATGTATAATGTTATTACATTATACAGTACATAATGTAATAACAGTATGTATTACAATTATTTTTAAAATAGAATGTGTATTGTCATTTAAATTTAACTACTGAAATGTTACTATTTTGTAGCCTTACTCCTTTGTCAAATACCAGTACCTAAATGAAGCCATCATAAACAATAATGGTATTTAATGTATAAAATAAAACATTTTTATGAACTAATCCATCGATGTGTGACTATTGCACAACGACACTGATGTTGTGGCGGAACAATTGCACATACACCAACCGCTATTGACCGACAGTTTTTTTTAAGTCAATAACTTGTTTCCTGCACATTGATAAAGGTATTAAAGGTTTTTACGCTTCAGCCTGGCATATAGACGTTACGAACGAGGTTGGCAATTCAAACTAGCAGTTCACCCCAGGAGCTAGTGAATGCAGACTTAAGAAATTACCACACTTCTATTTTAACGTCGTTAATTTAATACTATTAATTTAAATTTTATTTTATTGTGAATCTTTCACTTAAGAATACTGTTAGCCTCGTTTTTGTTACGATCACCATTTAGTCATAACATTAATTTTAGTTACTTTTGTTATTTTATTTTGCCGAGAATTTTAATGTAACAAAAGCATGTATTTTTTAATTTTCTCTCTAAAACTTATAATTTACTGGAGGGATTGTATGCCAGTGAACTTTTGTCATGGGCTCATGTTTTCCAATTGTTTAGGCGTTTTAAAGATGGCTGTCAATGACTTTAAAGATTGAGATTTAAAGATAAAGATTGGCGGTCAGGTCCATTCCCATTTTGCTAATTACGTTTAGTCTGACCATCGTTTATGTATTCGTGGAATTACTGAAACTTTTGGAATAAAAAAGAAAAAGGTACGAAAATTTGACAATAGTAAAAATGTGTCCAAAAATGGTGCTAATTAATTCATTATCTGTTAAGAGAATCCTGGCCAAGTTCAGCATCCCAGACTTAGAAAATGTATCTTATTCACAAGGCCTTGCATCATGTGACCTCTATCTGTTCTCCAAAGTAAAGCTTACATTTAAAGGGACGAGATTTGTGTCCATGGAAGTTGTAAAAGTGAAAACGGCAAGATACCTGAAGAAGTTGATGGAAAATGACTTCATGGACTATTCCCAAGCAACAACGGGAAATTCGCATGGAGAGTTATAAGAATAAAGAAGTGGTGTACGGTACGTTGAAGGTGATAACAAGTAATTATGTTTAAAATACAAATGAAATTGTCTACAACGTCCGTATCGTTATTTAATATCTACAACTCGTAGATTAATACTACTCTAAACTGATTGAACAAAAAAGTTGAATTGATCCATACAAAATGAAATACGGCAGTTAAATTTCGAAATAAACATCCTAAAACGCATCCTCCAACATACTAGTAGGAGTTGGATATGTGATTAAAATGCTGAGGCTCATTAGAGCAGAGCCAGGCGCAGGCAGACAGGTACGAGTATATGGAGAACATTACTGCTACGTATTTACTGGGAGCCATTAAGCCGAATGCCAGCCACACCACCTAGCGGCAGTTGAGGGAACGACCTGCACATGTCCAAGAGATCTAAAAGCGGATTGAAGTATCGTCGCGGTCCAGACAGACTCATTGTCCTCGTCTCTCCGGATTGGGAACATTCTGCATCTGGTGACGAAAGAATGTCTGCAGGCTACTGTTTAAGACTATAATCAAGGCAATTAAAAATTAAAAATATTTAACTAAAAAATAAAAATAAATTAGATGTCTATTGTTTTTAAGTACAGTTTAGACTATTCTAAAACATGTTGTCGAATAAAAGTAAATATTTAAATTCAACAGATATATTTTAGAAAAAACTGTTAATAGGCTCCTACATATATTATTTGGAAGTGTGATATGTTATGACTGGGAGTTGTGGCGCACTCCTGTAATCCAACTACTTAGAGGTCGGATGTTGAGGTCTGTCAATAACAATAATCAATAATTTGTCAATAATTTGTTTCCTGGTCATTGATGAAGGCATAAAAGGTTTTTAGGCTGCAGCATAGCATATAGATGTTACGAAAGAGGTTGGCAATAAAGTTCTATTCTATTGTCGTTATAACATATAAATTATATTTTATTATTCTGATATATTATATTGTCACTTATATTTGTGTTGCCATTCAAATTTAACTTGTGAAATGTTAAAACTTTTTAGCCTACCTCCTTTGTCAAAAACCAGTATCTAAATGGAGCCATCATGATCAGTTGGCAAGAGGCGCCTCTTTTCGAGTTTCCATAATATAAACAAGCGACAAAGACGTTTGGTGTTTGAAGCTGCGAGGAGGTCGCTCGTCTGTGACTGGAGGTAAATGTTGCATTGCTGGCTCTGTCGTCTACTGCAACTCGTCAAGATGTGTGACACGCGCACTGTGCTGTAACTGTACTAACATTGCTTCAGTTTGGATTTCAAAGGCTCTCTAAATTATTATTTTCATAACTGTGAATGTTCAAAACTAGGGGTATTTAAAATCTTTCAATTATCAATCTATAAGTATAGGCTATATTTTGAGTAATATTATGAGACAAAATATAATGGACTCACCTTCATCTATTCATTGGTTTATAATGTTATTCAAGTTTATAATGTAAAATAATGTTAAAGATTTTAGTAATTCCAAATATAACATAGAAATTGTATATATCAAAAGGTTAATTTCCCACTGATTGTCTTGAAAGGTTAGTCTGGTTTTGCAAATTGCTTAATCTTTTCTTAGGTTATCAAAGTAGTTTTTAGCAGTAGAGCACAGGACTAAACTTCCTCCTGTGAAATACAGAAAATTCAGAGAAACCTCGTGATCCAAAAGAAGCCTCATCAGCACTTGCTAAACCGTGGTAACACCATGAGAACTAACTATCAACATCACATGTTTACTGCACTTGTATATCCCTCAATAATACGTCACGACGTAGTTGCATTGTTACGGGCAGACAATAATGTATTCAACAAAACTAATTGGCGGTAACATCGGCTCTTGCTACGGCGAGACGTTTGGGATGGAAGGAGAGGGGTTGTGGGTGCGGCACAGAGGGAGATATATGACCATTGTCATAGTTTAGACCAGTTATGTGACTGAGAACAGACGAAATTCTAAATTTTCAATACATTTATAAGGTTCTGTTTGTTTTCTGATAACTTGAAAATGTGTATGTTCTTAAATATTTATGTATATACTTTAAATATTTTTGTGGTCTGAGGACCTTTTGTTAATGATTTATCAAGGATTACATATTTTAACATATTTAATAAAAATTAAGAAGCAACGGTCAAAATACTTTAGTCTATTTTATTTGCCATTTTATCGTTTACATTTTTAATTAGGGTGCTGAAATACCACAGCACAATAATCAGTTGAAATTCGAATACATTGTAAGTGATATTTCTGCACTACGTACTATTTTAAAAGTAATATTAGGATGGTTATTTTCTATAATATGTTCTTTATAGAATTCTCAAACGATACATGGACCTGAAATCGTTACGATTAAAAAATATATCTCAGCTTAATTTGAGTACTGCATTCAAAATCGTAAGCCTTAATAAACTTAAACCCCAACTCCATAAACTACAAATAAATGTTCTAAATAGTTTTTACAGATAAATTCTAGTAATTTTTCATGAACCTCCTTACCACCGTTTCCATAAAGTATAATCAACGACTAATCATAAAGTAACACACTGTTCTCTATACTATATCACCACTTTTAATACAAAGATATTTTCATTAATATGATGTAACTTAAATTAAAATTTTAAAATTGAAGTAATAACAGTTCTAATCTGCATTGCGTATGATGTTCCAAAGTAGATGTTGATACTTTATCTGTTACAATTTGGTTGGATTGCGTGAAAACTCATGAATGTGAGATGAAATTCAGAATTGGAGTGTTGTTCAAAAG
This sequence comes from Nephotettix cincticeps, assembly GCA_023375725.1. NCBI lineage: Eukaryota > Metazoa > Arthropoda > Insecta > Hemiptera > Cicadellidae > Nephotettix > Nephotettix cincticeps. The sequence continues at coordinate 44,781,702 of CM041791.1, forward strand.
GGTGGAGCCTCGAGCGGGCAGCATCCCTTCTTAATGAGCCTAATTGCAATGTTAAGTAATGTACATTAATTACAGACGCAAAACAATATTACGATTTGCATACGGTAACTGTCGGCGATGTTCTTGCTATCCACGGTGTGATGAAATAATGTTCATAATATACTTATTTGTAGATTTGTGGAAATACAGAACTGTAAAAAATATTAAATATGTATGATATACGAGAATAATATACTTGAGTAGATAATAAATTTATAGTCTATAGTATTCGTTGGAAATAATGATTTTTTAACCATTTGTACAAGCATGTTGTATGGTGTTTTAATTACTTATTATCAGCAGCAGTACAGATAACTTTTAGGCAACCAGATTCAATTTTCAGCTGGAAAATACTGCCTCAACAGCTGGTTATGATAGATGTAGCTGACGAAAGTATGTAATTAAAACTACAGTATTGTCTAAATTGTGCACAGAGATAATCGATGTCTCAAACTGTCTAACTGAACAAATGTCTGTTCAAAACAAGGGTTCGGTAAAAAGGCTCATTGTCATTTGAGTGCCAACGGCGACGTCAGTTTAGTTAGTTGTAAACATACACGCGACGAGCGTTATTTACAGGGTGCTCAGTAAATCGCATTCCCGGTCCGGCCAGATGTCCGCGTGTGCTATAAACGGACATCCCTCCAGTCACGACGACTCCGCCGGCCTATTGTCGCTCGGAGGGTTACCAGGTTACCCTGAACACTGTCCTTTAGTCTATTCTACTTTTACAATTGCAGTTTAATTATGAGATGTTCATCAATTCGTCAATATTCAAGTAGGTCTTCCATAATTATGTTTTACAGTATATCAGTTGGTAAAAGAATAACCCTTATGCACCACTAAACAATTAAATTATTTTTACTTTTAAGAGAGTGGTAGCGTCTTTCATCTAAATTTTTCCATCTTTAACCTAGACTACAAATTTCTGAGTGGGGGGAATAAACCAAATTATGGGTGAGCCAACACAGCACTAGGTGTACACTGATGGTAAATATGGTTAGTAACACGAGAGACGATTATTGATTATATTAAGTTTATTATCCCCCTAATTTATACTAACATGGATTCTCTTGATCAGTGTATCCAAACTAGTGACTTCCAACTGAGCCCCCAACATACACATTTTGTTTTTGAGTATTGTATAACAATACTCGTATCTTATTTAAATACTTATCAGCTAAAGTTTGTAAAATGCAGGCTTAATGCTCTTCGACAATGAATACAGAATAACCGATACATCAACTCCCCTTGATTGAATACATCGGTTATCAATTCGCCCGGCGACTCCGATGTTTATTTATTTGCAACTCATGTAATTTAGATGAGATGGATCTGATGGTTTCAGAATGACGCAATTGTTGATGTTGTATCAGAGGATTGTTTGGGGTAGGACCACTCCGTCTTTGATAAATGTTTATATATGAATTAAACAATAGACAATACCTTATGAAAATCTAGTTGATTATATTGTGTACACTACTGTTTCCTGAATAACAATTTGGAAATCAACTGATTATAAAACACAAATATACATGTTTTAGCATGTTTTACTTCCTCTAATATTAAAGAATATTAAGTTGGTCCTGTTTACATGAACAGCACAAAATAGTTTACCAATTATTTTTTTGGCTTGTGGAAAAACTATTCAGTTTTAATAGTGTTATTAATAGTTCATTCAACTTAATTAATCATAAAAAATATATTTACCAATAATCTTTAGTAATATTAGTTGTGGGTAATTATTTGAAAAGGATCGCAGTGTTTATTCGATTGGTGTTCCATCGTAACCGCCATTCACTAATGAGAACAGCTGGTGAGCTAATCATTCACCGCGCTGCAGACAACAATAAACAATCACAATGTGGAGGACGCCAGCCCCAGACCAAACGACCACTGCTGCAGCTCTCTGGCGGATAGAATATCAAACTACACATATTGGAAATGATTAATTATTATATATATATTAATATATAGATCATTATGACATATTATGTCTTAGTGTTCTCTAGAAATATATTTCATTGTTCGTTTTGACATGGATATGTCAAAGCTCTGAGGGTGTGCAATTTGCAAGACGCAAAAAGTAGAACATATTTTTTAATTTTTTACTCATACATATAGAGAATAATAGTTTTCGCTAAAATATTCGAATTTGAGTTCAGAGTAGATATATCTGTTTTGAGCCTCCCTGAATGAAAAAAGTGGTTTTCGGGCTGATGTCTGTCCGTCTATATGTCTGTGTACAAACCCCGAAACCACATTCAATATTTATGAAATTAAGTACATGGGTGCACTTTGGTTATATCACCAGACAAATTTTTGAATTTTTAATGGTAGAATATCAATACAACCCCTAAAGATATGAAAAATAAATAAAAATAAATTTATAAATATCCACTGTAATGAATTTTATTAAAATTTCATAGTTTATAATTGTTAAGGTCTCAAATAGTATGACACGGCACGTATATCCGTCAAACTAATGGTTTAAAGGTATGAGTTTTTAAATTTTTTTTCATTTCTTTGAAAATGTAAAATTTTTTAACTGGGTGATTTTTTAAGAAATATAACATTTGAAACATAAAATTCCTGAAAAGCTCAAATGTTACTCAAATGTTTTTGAGCTAATTCTAATGGTGAAAGATAAAATTTGAAATTTTTAAAAATTACATGGGGAAAACGGCAAAATCCATTTTGGGGGTACACAACCCCGATATGTCTGGTTTACGAACTCGTCCGAGCAAAAGTAGGAATACACGTCTCTACCAAATTTGATCCCGAGCGGACCATTTTTACGAGAGTTATCGTGTTCACACACACAAACACACACACACACACACACACACATATATATATATATATATATATATATATATATATATATATTTAGCATGAACCATTTATTTAGAATTCGGGCGAAAGGAAATGTCTAAGAACGCGGTTTGGACTCTTTCCAACGCCACATAATACACGCTTTTGGTCAGATTTACTGGGCAAAAAAACGAAAATAAAAATACATCTGATCTTTAAATATATGATTCTAAAATGCTCAAGAGTAGATAATCGGTCCACAGTTTAAGGGCCTAAGAGTACGAATTATTGGTAGTTATGAGCGATGGTCGGTGGATGCAATACTTTCAGGTATGAATTAACGTCTGCATAATACTACGATTAACCACAAAAATCATCATTTTAATTAGACTTGTTCGTAAATAAAATATTCAAAATTCGTAAAACGAGACGAAATTTTAGTTTGGATCCTACGATAAACTGTGTCCCTTAGATACCATTGTCTGTTTGGCTATAAATAAATAGCTTTCTAAGGAACGTGTCGGCCTTAGTCACAAACAAAACTACAAGATCGCACCAAAATCCTCTTACACTCAATTCATATCTTGGATTAAAATACCTGATAAGTCACCATTTTTAATAGGTAATTTAATATTATCCATACGTTTTTATTTAATTCTGAAATGCAGTAAAATAATACCAAATTCAACAGATTTCATCCAAAACCTCGATAAAATTTATGTACTAGTTCACATTATTTTTTATACTGAACAAAATTTTGTATTTCACACTTAATATAACTGTTTCATACTTTGAAACACTGTCATAATCAAACCGTTGACTTGCAATCAACTGAAGGTTAATTACCCTTGAACCATCGGCTCAGAGGAAGCATCAGAGATCACCTCGACCTGAGATCATTAATGTGGGCAATTAATTCAACAGGGGGGTTTATCAAGAGGCGCCCCTTGTTTATTTATTTGAGGGTCTCATGAAATTTAGATAGAATCTCAAGTGGAGGGGAACCGTGAATTAATAAAGAGTTCTCATTTCACACGAGTATTCTTCCTTCACATTTTCTTCAATACAGGTTAAAACTTTTTATTCAAAATCACCCGATTCTAATGAAAACTTTATAGAATGGGAATCAAATAAATCTTCTGATTGATTTATTTATTTATATCGAATTACAATAGTAGGGATATTTAAGCCCTCTATTACCTCATGTAACTATATAAATGCATATTATTTTCAACAAATTAAAAAGAATATAAAGATAAGATTCAAATACAACTACTTTTGAAGGCTAATAAATTGTTCAAATAACAGTTTAAATAAATTCAATTAATTACATCTTCAACTAAAATGATTTTATTGTTTAGTAATAATTCTTTCAATGATTTGTAAAATGAGTGGTAATTGTTTTCTATTCTGATTGGTTCTGGGAGGGCATTCCATTCTCGAAAACCAGTGACCCAAAACGATTTATTATATATAACTCTCCGGGATCGTGAGAAGTGGGATCGAAAGTTTCGTGTCACCTTCTCTAGTACCTCTTCCTGCAGTGTCTTTTAGAAAAATGAAATTTTGTGCCCGGTACGTTGGAAGTTTAGTATGAATCTATTCATAGCCTATAGGACTTTATTCATTAAGTTAACAATTTAAAATGTCCTAGCTTCATTTAGTTTCAACAATTTTAAATGATATTTAGGAGTAATGTGATCATCAGATCTCAGGGTCATAATGAATATGACGCAATAATTTTGAGTTCTTTGTAGGCCACGATCAACAGACATATTATAGACAGCCACATCATAAACAACAGAGCAATAATTGAAAATTGGGAATACTAATGATTTTACCGATATTGCTTTTATTGGTTGAGGAATATCTAATTCACCTTTTAAGTGAATTCATTGCTGAAAAAATCTGATGTTATCTGTGAATTAAAGAAGTGTTGTGGTTTTACTATGCCCAGATTTAAAGCCCGATTGAAATGCATGTAAGTATACTCCGAGAATTCAAATAATTTACAATCTGACTATGAACTACTCGTCCCAAAGCTTTAGAAAGACATTATGACAATTATGTTGGGTAGTATAATAAAATATATACGTAATTGCTGGTAACACATAAATGATAATCGATTTAATAATGTTGACAGATACGCCGTCTGTCCCTTTTGAGTTTGTTGAGATACGTATTAATGATATTTACCTTATCTTGTGTGACTACTCTAAAAGTAAATTCATCGTTATGCAACCTGAGACCGTTTGATAAAGCAGTAATGTGTCGAGTGACTAGATCATCATTACCACTTTCCAAAAAATGAGTATTTAGATCATTTAAAGGAAAACTTGGTTTTAGTAGATATCTGATTGAGTAATAAATTAGTAGAAATTGTATCTACCTCTACGTTACGTTCGGCGGTGCCGCGCTGGGCTAAAGCTGAGCCAGCTCGGGCCATACATCACCTCCCCGACAGCTGCTTCGTCTCTCATTAGCCTGGTTGTCGTTCAACTGGAACATCTACCAATTAGGACTAGGACTAGGTAGCTACGGATAAATGTACCTATTCTGATCGTTATTGTATTGCTAATTGTCGTAGAAGTTCTTATAACTGAAAAGGGTATAACTAATCTGTATCTCAAAAGAATGTAAACTATTTAGTCCTATAAAATATGTATATATGTGTACATTATAGAAAAGAGAAACATAACGATTCGTTATTTCCCGATTCTGTGTGTGTGTTTGTGAGTCTATCCAATTATTATTAGGTAGATGCTTGAAAACTTAAACTTAGGTATATGATAATGTAAGTCATTTTACTCAGGAAGGTTCCTACAGGTCCGGTTTGATTGGAAAAAATATTTTTTTTTAAATTTCGACTGGGTTAATTTTGTTTTCTAATTTTACCCAAAGCAGATATAATTTCTTACTGAATTGCACAAAATGAAAATCAACCTCAGAAAATGGCAGTCATTAGGTTTGTTTAGCGTGTTTACATTTTGCACCCTTCCTAAACGTCTCCAGTTTAAACATGCACCCTTCGACCGTTCTATGCGATCGCCGCGCCATCTGTATACAGCTCGGGTCATTAGTTTGGAAGTCATTCGTCATCACGTCAGTGTCTAGCCTCTCGTTACAGTGAAGGCGGCATGAAGGCGGTTTGTGACGGTGAGGTGGTTATGGGAGTAGGGGAGTACCTCACTCTAATAAAGAGCCATCGCCGGTGTAAAGAAAAATGAGAACACTCAATACGGTACGCACTGAGAGAGGATTACGCGAGGGAGTTCTTTCAACATTATTTTCTGCCGTGTTTGTTTAGAAAGAATAAGGAAAATGTGTTATTATGAGTACTTTTTTATTAATTTTATACGACGTTTCAATAAAACGTGTCTTCCATTTAATAATCAATAATAAAAACCTAATAATTATAGGTACGAATTAGTTAATTATTCATAAATTTACTACACTTATTTTAAATACCGTTGAATAACTAACTTATTAATCCGCGTTTCTGAAATTGTTCTCTAATCGACGAATCAGGGCAGTCGTCATCAACACTCCCGAATGATCGGTGAAGTGCTTTGATACAGTTTTGAACCTTATAGTGTTAAATAGACGTATGGTACTTTAGGACCGCTGGTCACCATAAAGCAGATCCATTTATTTCTCATATGAACATTCAATTCAGTAAATTTAAATTTTGATGTGTTACAAGAACTTTTAATGTTTTTAAAACATTTGTAATATATGTATTTTTAAAACTATCAATCAATTATATTCATTTATAAATAAACATACTCAATTTAAATAGAAAAATGTCGTGTTAGTTACACCATTTATACTCAGGAACGGATGAATCGATTTTAATGATTTTTCATTTTTTGGATTCGTCTCTACTCCGAGTAGGCTATGAGTATATTCAGTTTTGTATTTAACCTTAGAGCTGAGCTCTACTAGCCTGTAAAGTTTGTAGGTTACGAGGAAGCTTATGATGCATTTTTACTCTCTTGAATGTTATTAATATGTTTTATCGTGTCAGTATTGTTATTAACTCTACCGCGATCAAGAATATTTAATCTTTCACTACGAAGCCGTAATGCTATTCGACTTCAGAACATGGCCAATCTTAGAGTTAACACGTATTTACTGTTTGGCGTTACGAAGTTCGCCGGGGCAGCTTAGTATATATAAATAATATAAACGACTGTTTCGTTTGGCGTAAATAGCCTACCAAATAAAAAATATTATATCTTAATAGTTAACTAAATGGGAGTGAAGACAATACGAGGGTCATATTTGCTGTTGTTCTATAATTATAGAACCAGTATATTAAGTAATAAGTATATTATATACTTATAAGCATATTAAGTAGAACAAGTTATTAGGTAATTTTATTCAATTAGTACAATCGTTGAAACATATTGTGTATATCAAATTCAGTATTTTCATTGCGGGGTATTTATTTCATCTTTCTTATTATCTACTGGCCCACAAAGACAAAGGTTGCTTGATCGAAACCATCAGTGACGGACGAGTCATACCAAATCACCTATGTGACTCCTAGCTTATGTGACTCCTTCCGCCATCGTACCCCGCTATCTTTCATTCACAGTACAGGTCTTGGGTCCATGGTGGTGGGCAGTTGGAGGTATTTTAATAAAAAACATTATTGATAAAATAGAGTTATTTTTAATCGTCACAAAAAATATTGCTTGAGAGAAAACTGTTATTTTCCGAGTGCGTACCATATCAACGAGATGTTGTCTATATTTAGTTTTATGTTACTTTTCTACATTCCTATTTTGATTAAGATTGTTATTTTTGTCATAATTCTTGAAATTAAAAAATACTCAAAGAATTGTCTATGATAATGCTATTTAATGTACAGTACTTATACTTGTACCTGTATACTTATACTTAATGCACTTATTAATAATGTACTTTTGTACATTACTTGTTTCTCATGTCATTTAATAATTGAACATTTTTTTGAAATTTATAGTTATAGGATAGTTTTTAAGAGATGCGTTTTTCTGAACCTGATTAATCCAGTTTAGGCTTTTTATTAGGCTATCTGTCATATAAATGCAATATTTTGTTGACTCTTGTACGCAAGGGATGTAAATAGTGCAGTTGCTGGGATTTGTTCCGCTTATATATTTTATTTTATATAAACACTTCACAGCTGGCCGTTCACTAGCGGGTAATTACTGAACCATTGTGTTGTGTTGAGAACAATACAGCACAAGGGTTTAGTTACTAAAGGTTAGGGTTAGTTACTAGTTTCTAAATCTTATCTCACCATTGTCATTTTATTCGTTTATTCTAATGCCATTTAAATTGTGACCTACTTAAATATATAGAGTTGTATAAATGTATTAATGTAACGTTTGAACTAAACTTGATTACACTTAATTAAAGTATTTTACTACAGTAAAACATAAAATTGAAATTGTATGAACTTGTTGAAAATAAAGGAAATTTTGGGAACTGAGACTGAAAATTAGTATTATTACTCACACTTCAATTACTATATGATATTTTACAGAATAAAATTTGTAACTCAATACAATAGGCTTTATAAGCACGCGTAATAATATCCGTGTCCCTTGCATAATCAGAAAGCTAAATCAAGTCCAGAAAATAATGCGTAAAATTGAAAATAGCTCATGACAAAACCTGTGGTATTGGAGGCACTTGAAGATTGTATTTGAAGGAAAGTTTTACAGGTAGCAGTGTCGATGTATAATGTTATTAGTACCGTACGTCATTTGTCAATTAAACTGGCACATTGATAAAATAGACACTTCATATACGTTTTACCTTAAATAAATTTAATCGGCGTTCAACTTGGTGTTGTAAAAAAACTAAATTTGGATTTCCCTAAGATTATTTATTATTAAAATTACATAGTTTAGTTGAATGACATACGGACTTATTAGATTAAGACCTACGCTACGGAGGCTATTGACATATAGTGTCAGACTTTGGTTCTATTTTAAAACCATTTTGTAGGATTTCAAAATATGAAATTTGTTGTATTGCTTTTTTGAGCTAAATGAATAAGAAAATTTCAATCATTGTAATATATGAATATACTATTTTTATTAATGAATTATTTTCAAAAATGAGGTCAGGCGTTAGGACAAAAAATTTTGTTGTTTGGACCGTAGATTTTAATCAAATGTTCAAAAAAATAGTTGACCAATTTTATTTAAATTTTTTTTATTTAATTTTTATTTATAAAATAAAATGCATATAGTTACAACATTTTCATTTTTAAATTCAATTGTAGCGTGTATGAAAGAGAAAGAGCAACCCCCTCTGCCTTGAGACAAAGGCTCATCTCATCTTCAGTGCCTGCACTGCAGTATTCTTATCACGTTTTGCAGAGATGTCCGTTTTAACTCGCGACAGATGACGACGGAAACTGACTCTTTACGTCTTTCTCTGCTCATCATCTTACACCCTCTAAAGCTGAGCCTGTCAATCTTTGATGACAAAAACAATCTATTATGACATTAAATTAGCTCTGTTTTGCTGTATTACAAAAGAAAAATTCTGTTTAAATTTTCATTTTTACTGATTATTTAATGTTTAGGAGTTTATTTAAAGTTTTTATCTACATGACCACTAAATCAGTTGAACTGGTAAATAATCGAGTCACAATTATGTAATGTGGTGGAGTGAGAGTTTTATTAATAATGTTCTACCAAAGATTACTTTTATATTTCGTAACAAATGTTTGTTTAAGAACTTTTAAAGGATAAAAATCCTTTAAGTTCTTGGGTGTGTAAGTGTGTTTATGTTTAAAGGACCGTAAAACAATTAATTTTACATGTTTTCAATTTTTCTAGCTTAATTATTAATGATTCCTCACATTGATGACCAAGTCCGAGCTGTAAAACAGTTTCCTCACGAATCTTTAATTCTGCCGAACAACAAAGCTGAAGAACACAAATAAAATGAAAATAGTTAGGTAAAGAGTAAACTATATTCCCAATAAATTAAAAACTTTAAGCTTGCACCGTGGTTTTTATTTGTGAGATGTATTTTTGTATACTACGTAAAAATACTGAACACGTAAAATTATCGAAGGAGTAAATATCAACATGGAATCTTTCCTTAAAATTCTAGTGTGAACGTCCAAAACCAATGTAATTTTAGAGAATGAAACATAAAATTACTTGAATTAAAGTGATACTAATTTGCAGTTGAAAAGGGGGGAGCTGCCGTGAGCCTGTATGTTGTATTTTTATAAAATATTAATTCCATATATGTCAAAGAAGCCGATATTGAATTTTTGTCGCCAAAATGTTTCAATATGTTTATTTTAAAAAACAATGAATTTTACATGTTTTTTTCAATTTCTATTAATAATGATCCTGCAGATTTGACAAGTACTTAATGTACCCCTCTGTAATTTGTAAAAATGAAGAAATTAACAATAATAAATGTATAGTAAAATTGTTAGTAAGAACGATTTTATTATAAATTAAAAACTTTAAGCTTGCACCGTGGTTTTTATAAATAAAGAATGAGATGTATTTACTGTAGACTACTCGTATACAGGAGATCACGTGAAACCGTCGTAAGGAGTAAATATCGGAAGTGGGAAATCTTTTTCCTGTTGAAAGTTACACTCCCACAAACCAAGGGAATTTTATGGCAGCCAAGTGTAAAACCAGGGAGCAGACGTGCATTAAATTTTGAAGAGGGTAAAGCAGAAATAATGCACACTTAAGCCGAAGGCCCGCATACATTTGGGGGAGCCCGTGCTCGCGAGGGTCCGCCGGCCCCCTGTCACAATATTGTCTTTTGTATTTTTAAAATATTAATTCCAGATACAGTTATGTCAAAGAAGCCGATATTGGAATTTTTGTCGCTCAAGAATGTTTCAATATATTTACCGTATTAAAATGCACACATGACTCTAGATGCTTCATACGGGGCATGGTTCATACAGACTCTAGCAAGATGCTGCACAGCGTACATGGTTGACTTCAGGGAATCGTTTTAAGTGTTTCCCCTCTGTTAAAAAATACTTTTGTAAAAATATGAGATACAGCAAATTTGTCGCGGGCGTCACTGTACCAGCGAATCAGCCATTGCACATTTAATAGTGATTTTGATTTTCAGATTTGTATTTAATTAAAAAATAAACTGGTTTGTTTGGCAAATTATCGAGCCCAAATATATTGCGTCTATACCTATAAGGCAACATCAGTTATTGAATTCCCCCTCTACAAGGTCCCATTTCATTTGACTGTGCTCGTGATAGAAGACTTCTTATTGAACTGCTAGTTACTAACAACCATGATCTGTCGTCTCAACCCCTCCGTAATTATAACACCTCGTTTAATTTACTTTAATTGTGCTCAAAAATAATGTGCCCAAGTTACACTCATTAACGACAAGGTGTTCCGTGTTGCCGTGTTACATTCCCCACGCGAGATACCGTGTTTCGGGTGATAAAATAATTTCCTGTTGAAATTTTTTTTACGATTTGGCATTATGTTTTTTATTGAGGGTTGAATATGCTACAATATATATATATATATATATATTATATATTTAAATATGCTGCAACTTGTGTTGCAGCGTTTTCAAAAATGTGGAGCCAGTAATAATTGACGTGTAATGTTATGTAACTGCTATGACTATTATTGCAGATAACCTTTTAAATATTTAACATTTAAAATATAAAATATTTAACAATATGGATACAAATTAGAATAAGAGGTTCGTACTATACTCGAACTATTATTTAACTTTATTATTTCAGAATTTTTATGTATATTCTACAAAACTTACGCTAGTTGAACTCTGACAGAAAAATTCATTTCTAAAAACTAAAATTAATAATAGAGTTTTAAATATGAAAACAGTATTAACACTTTGTTGACTACTTCCTATACAATAATTTATTGTAATTTCCAGTTGAACTACCTTTATGTCTTAATTCCAGCTGCAAAGCACTACAACACAACTACGTTCCCCCAACCCACAGAAAATGCACTCCCCAACTAGAGAGGAAATTTTAGGGTTCTAAAAATGTTTTGAAATCAAATTTTAGATTTTTTCAATGTAAGTAAATTTTAAAAAAGGAGATTTTTTTGTTTTAAGTGAGATAACTGACTGAACCCTTTACCCATTCCACTCAAGGCTGATCCACCGGATGAATACCAGGCCTACGGCTGGCCTCTGATAAACCTCCCCCTCATAATCCCGCAGATTTATTTTGCAGGACTTCCTTCCCCTTTTACGGCTTTTGGCGGCCGATTGTTCCCGGAATTAAGGCTGGCAACGTCATTGTGTTTGGAAAATTAAAAATATTGGATTTATTAAACCCATATTGGATGAACAGTAATAACACACCTGAATAAAAAGAATAATCTTGCTGATGGAGCTATTTTTAAATTTATGAAAGCTAATTTAACTTGGTTTAACAATTATATTAAACGTTTGCATTGAAAATTACACCGTCTTTAAAATATATAAAAAATATATAGAAGATAGATTGGTTGAAATGGAAAATCAGTTTCATAGAACAATCGATATAGTCTTATTCCTTAACAGTGTAACCAGTAGAATTGTTTTATTATATAGAGTATTGTGTTTAGCCCTACAACTAAAACAAACGTTGAAAACTATTGCCCCACGAGTATTGTCAAAATATAAAGATTATCTATAAGACTGCTTAACCAACAATAGCAATCCCCCTCATGATCCCCTGTTCCATCGTTCACCGTCCCCTGACCCCCTGATACCCAACCGTCTGGACGCCATCAACTGAGGTACGTCATTTCACGGTTCGTTAGCAAAAGACGTTTATAAGAAAGTTGCTTCCCAGCGATCTCCCCTAAGTAAGACCGCGTCCCAAATAAGATTACCTAGGGGGTGAAACGGATACATCTGTGCTTGTATCATTTATGGTGGGTGTAATTCCAGCTTATATGTATAGAGGGGTAACATCTGACGAAGTTCAGCAAAATGTAATATTTAGATGGTTGGTGGCAAGAATGGATTGTTTAAATTCCAGTCGTTTCCATTTTTTTTATTTTAGTTATATAAACTTATATTCAAATTTTATAAAACAGGGTTTTATATTATGTATAATAACTAAATCCAAATTTTCGATTACCATATTTAACAAAGATATAAACACTGAACACGTCTTAATATAACACATTTTTAAAACAGATAATCAATTCAAAACATTGAGGTGAGTTCATTCTTTAACATGCCTAAATAATTGAACAGATGATGATGTTTGAATGTGGCGTATTTCTCATGGAGTATTTCTGTCACGTCTCACTAAAACGTCTGATTTGAGCGACAACAGATGTCGAGGGAACGGCTCCTTGCAGTATAGCCCTCCCCTGCGTATCACCCATTACCCCTGTAGCAACGACACCTCTAACAATATTCTCCACGCGATACGTTTTCCGTTGTCATTTATAAACATTATATTGTTTGTAGGAATAAACTGTTGACATTCAAAGTAGGCCTAATCAATGGCCATAAAATCACGTGGTTGTTTGTAGTATGATATTTCTATACCACCCGATTCATAGCCTTATAATAACGATGAACATGTGTCAAGTAATCACATTACATTAGGGTGTTGCTTATTAATTATAATAGTAAAACAGTATATTTCTTTATTAGTCCGGAAGGTGGCTGTTATAGGTACGAGTTAAACACGAGTGTCCCAGTTATCGTATTTACTTCAAAATTAAATTCTATCAAGCACCTGTACAGTATAACACTCTCGGACGACTCACAAACGGTGCCTTTTCATCAAATACCTTTTATTCGATATTCTAAAAGATTGCCGTGCGTTTGATCTTAGATTAATGTTATCAATGGTTACATTTCTGTTGCTTGAAAACAAAGTATAATAATATTTATCCCTACATTTTATTTATTGATGTTTTTTTAGATATTATGACCGATATACTCTACTATAAAATAAAAACTTTACCTTTCACAATCTGTTTTCAACAGTCAACTATTAATTAGTTTAAGAACAGTGAATAATTTTAAAAATTGAAAGAAATGTTGAAGATGAATTTTTGAAGAAATGTAACCGTTTTGGTTGCATGTTATATTTGTATGTAAATACTCCTTTACACAACTAGTATTCTACTTTTCCAGTTTTGACATGGATCTTAGCTCGAGGGCGTGTAGTGAACACATCAGCTGTTCTAGTGACTATTCAGCTGTTGTCATGGTGATAAATTGTTATTTTTGTTTGTTTACGTTGTACATTAACCCACAAGTTGAATGTAACACTATTTGTGAAAACAACTCATATTTCGTTCTGACTTAGTTTCAGTTATAATTTTGTATTAGTTTATTTTATGTGAGATTCTGGTGTATAAAATTGCAATACTTACAACCGCCACATTGGCAATCCGTCAGACCAAAATTGAAACAAAAGTGACGTTATATGGTTATAAGGACAGCTGTTTAGAGGAACAAAAAAAATCGTTTTACTCATATAAGTACTCATGAAAGCTAATTTATTTCACTTAATATAACTATTTCACCAAGGTAATTTAATACGTTTTTACGCTACTGTTTACACAATCCATCTGGTAACCGTTAGTTTATGTCACCGTGAGATAGTTTGAAACAGTATTGCAGAGCGATGGTATGATGACAATTTTTAGAAATCAAAATATACTATTATCTGTATTAAGTAGAAATGGTTTATTTCATATTGACTTAACAAAATTAGCAATAATTTAATTTTTTACTTAATTCCCAGAAGAGCTGCCCTTGCCTAAACCAAGACATAATATATGATGAAAAACATTTTTACCAGGTCATAGTTATGTTATGAACTTCAGCGAGCTGTTATTAAGGACCTATTTTTGTAAGTAGATAAATTTTAATCCGTGTATCATAGTGTATGCCATTCTATTATTAAACTCTGCGCCTATAATTCCTGCAATTTCAAGTTTTCTCGCCTTCACCTTCTGCTAATAGCGACGCCCTTCTCCCACGCAAGTCTTCGTGCTTATAATTTCCTCCTGTCAGAAAATAATGCTTTCACATGCTCACTATGCAGCATACCGTTTAAAAGTTTTAGTTTAAATTACCGTTGAATGACTAAACTTTTAATACGGTACATGTTAATTTATTATTTCTCACAGTCATCATTATAATGGTGTTATTATTGGTTTTTTAAAAGATTTTCATATCTACAGTATTATACGCTGAACACGATAAAAAACGTATTATTAATAAATCTTTTTTATTTTATTGCTTATTTATGAGGTAGAAGCAGTAATAATTTTAGACTGTTAGAAATTTTCTACTGCTTTGATAATATTTTTTGATGACCTGGTGTTACAAACCACTTGTTCAACAAGACTTTTCACTTCTGTGCCTTTAAAACCACATTCTATAAAATTATATTAAAGATATTGTTAATTTGTTAATTAGCCAATTTGAGAAAATATTTAGGAAAATTACTAATTAGAATATGTATATAAAATTACACAGAAACAAAGTCTCTTCAAACACACGATTCATTGATTGTATTTAATGATTTATTGTAGTATTGAAGTAGTACAGTATATCCATAGCCATATTTATACTGTACGTGTTTTAGATGATTTAGGGCCAACTTACTTTGAAATAAAGTAAAAAAAACACTTTTACCACTATTTAAAACTCAGATTTATTTAACTCAGGATTTTCTCATGATATTTTATCACTGATTTCCTAATAATCGTATTTCCAGCAACTTTATTTGACAATAACAAAACATTATTAGCATTTGTAAAAGTATTAATAAACCTACAAACTTTACTATTGGTTGATTAATATCATGTGTTTTGATAATGTTTATACTGTCAATATTTCATTTCAGTGAAAATATTCATCCCATTATGAGATAGAACACAATGTCATTTATCGTGCCCTGATACCTGTTCACTCCCTAAGCCCCTGATACGCGACAGTCTTGTCTCCTGCAACTGCGGCTCGTCATTCCACGGTTCGTTAGCAGAACACATTTTTAAAAGCTGCCTCTCCGACCAGAGACCCGCCCCCTAAATAAGACCTAATAAGATTATCAGAGGGTAAGATAGATGCATCTGTCCTTGTCGTTTGGGATGAGAGTACTACCGCTACCTGCCCTTGTCTGAGTTGGCGACATGATTGCCGTGATGTCTAGGTGGAAGGGCCCTGGGATAGACCTACATGAACGGGCCATCATCTTGGTTTAAAAATATATTACTTAGTTCTGTTAAGAACAATGTGATTTTATTATTAACTTGCACATTGACAGAGGCCAGAAGATTGATCTTCGAGAACTATTAATTAGTATGGTGGTTTCCACTGGTTTAAAACTGGAAGTTAGCTGGTTTCAAAATTATTTTAAAATTACTAATTAGGTCGTCCTAATGCTCTTGTAATTTTAGTTTCGTGTTTTTTTTGGATTTGCAAAAATAAATATTTTTCTTTAGTTCTCAACAGATTTCAACAGTTCATGAGTCAAGTTAGATCAATATTTGTCTTTACTTATAGGCTCCTGACGTTAGATTCGATTGATCTTGAGATAAATTTGAAGATTATCTCTTTCTATTTTGTTAAATGATAATTTTAGGTATTACATTTAATTAATTTTTAGTTTAAATAATCTACTATCTCACCTAAAAACCTTACATAAAAGAATGCCATCTTTTTTTGCAACCAAAAAATCTTTTTGCAAATATAACATTTATCTGTTTTGTTTGGATGTAAAAGGTTTATGCTGAAAATTATGCTTGAAATGTTGGAATTGTTTACCAATTTGTAAATTATACACATCTATCACCACATTAGGGAGTAGTTGGGGGTAGTTTCGTGGCGTGTTCACCGTTGCACCCCTACACTGTCATCATTGCGTCAACACACCTTCTTTCTCACGGCATCACGTGCTAACCCCTCGCCCTCCACGACCACTCCTCAACGCTACATACACACAATACGGCCCATGTTTAGCTGTCCGTCATTGCTTTGTATTTGGGGGAAGTCGAGTAAGCTTTACATGTAACACGATCTATAATGGTAAACTTAGTACTGTACTTGGTGTGAACTAAGATCATTTTAATCGTAGTTTATTATTCAACATTTTGTGTGAATGTGTCGTGTTCTATAATATAACTAGCGTCCTATAGTCAAAGAAAGGATCCGGGACAGTAGGATTGCAGTTGGAAATGATGAAAGGTCGTTCGTGATTAAAATAAAATAATGTTTACCATAATTCGACTATCTAACAGTTGTTAACGTTACGAGCAAGGTAAACGTTAAAAGCCTGCAATGGGTTATGGATTCCTGGAACATCCCTATTCAAACCACTTATATTTCTTCACACATTTATAGTTTTACACGATAGTGTAAAACAAAGTTGTTGAATTCGTATGAAATAAGAGAAATAAAGGATTGAGTATAGGGAACATTTAGTAATTTTTCATTTTACGATACAGTGATCATCATAACTCTTATGTAAGAATATTACATTTATAAACAAAAAACATAGTAAAAATATATACCATATGCAATCCTTCGTTCGTGAGAATGTACCCATTTAGAAGCTATTGTTAAAAAATTGTTTAACGTTCTCATGCTTATGGGTTTCTGGGTGAGGTTTCTTCAAGGTAAACTACCTTAAAAACTGTAACTGTATGAAAACCTTGAAAATTTAAAACTGTTTCCTTCCGGATACACGATAAAATTAAAAAATTAAGTTTCTGCATATGTTATAACCTAACTACTGCGGAGCGTGCTGGTTTAGCGGTAGAGCATAATGTTTGGTACCGAGAGTCAAGGTTCAAATCCTGCCAGTCTCTTATGGATTTTCGCTATACAGTATTACAGTATAACAGTATAATGGCAAGCAAGTCGTAGCTCGAAGTAATGTGTAAAGTGGTCGGCCTACTGGATCTTCACCACCGCCGGGGTGAGGGCGGAAGTCGATGCGGGCCCAGGGGAACCATCATTCAGCTATAGATGCACGCCGGAAGTGTGACGGGAATATCGTTACAGCCGGTGTAATACATCATACAACGTGATAAGGTCAAATACTACATTTTCCTCCTCAATTTTTCCGCAGTTTTTATGGCAAAGCCCCTTCTCTCCATTTTCCAAGTTGGTGATCTTCCTTTAATTAGAATTTTGTAAACGCTATAGTTTATTTATTCGTTTATTCAAATATGAGTGTATAAGACAATGTATGTATAATTTTTTAAGTACCAGTTCGGTCTATTTTGAAATAAAACAAATACTAATATAATAGTTTTATTGTTACATAGAATACAATACCACACAGCACCAAAACACCTCAGTCCACATAACATACATAGTTTAGTTATACACTACATATAACTATACTCTGTTAGTTATATAGTTGTCACATATACCCTTCCTTGAGCTTTGGAATAACTTCCCCTTTTAAATCTGGTGACTATCTGGGCCAATGCATCGCTAGACCAGTCATTCTCAAAAAATGCATTTTTTTGCAGATTTTACAAATTTTTGGAATTAAACTTAACTAGCATAACCAAATACATTTTTAATTGCTACTGTATTACTAATCTTAGTACCTACATCACAGTAGCTGAGATGTTTTCTAATAATTTATAATAAAAAAATATAAATAATTTATAATAAAAATATCCATTTTATTTACCATTTTATCTTTTTTTTTAAAGTAAGAACCACACCAGTAAGTTTAAAAAACTTACTGGTGTGTGAATAAGGTTAACTATTAGAAGGAGAAAAATTAGGGGAGTGTAAAAATATACCGTGAAAAATCATACCTCGTTATACTCGCAAAATCTAATTGGTAAAATCATGTGACATATATCTTAGGTACGCTTAGCTTAAGAGCATATATAGTCTTCTTTTAATTACCTTCCTGAAGTTGTGACCTATCAGATATTTCAGACAAAGTTATAATAAATAATAAATAAGTTTAAGATGATTTTTGCACGATTTTGTAGTTTTATTACTAACTAGGGCCGACATGTTCCTTAGACAAACGGTTAATTCATCGTCCAACAGCTAACGTCTACTGGATCATAAGTTTAACCTGGGATCTGAATCATAATTTCCTTTGAATTTTGAACTCGTCCAATTATGAAGAAGCTATTTAATAACATATAATAAGGATATACTTTAAAATAAATTAATCACGCAAGTGGTTACAATCAATGAAGCCAATAGTTTAGTAGGTATCTGTTTTGCCTACGTTAATGACCATTTGTCAAAATCAAAAAATTATAAAAATAAATATGTCCAGCTTGATAACAACAAATACAAAGATATCACAGCAAAATGTATTTTGAATATGATACACAGGGAATCTACACAAATGCCTATATGTCACTATTTTCGTGACATCTCTCATGATGCACGATACAAGTCAGTAAATGTCCACAAATCCTAAAATATTGCTACAGAAGATGTATTTCGTGGTAAATCACCGGCACGTACGAGAGAAGGGTGACAGAACGTATCGAAGGTGATACATTGTGTGGTATGGTGTAGGGGTGTCGTGATAGATGTGGACAACGTAGGCCTACATGTGTCAACGGGTGGGGACGTTATGTTCAAGGGAAATGAAAAATCACCCGAATACAGAATGAACAATTTTTTATTTGATGTGACAGTTTTTTTTTAAATCCACAATTAGTAGTATTATCTTACATTACTGTAATGGTAAATACATATAGAGTCTGTACCAAATAACGGTAGTATTAATGTTAGTGTAATGTTTGCTGTATCACTGAACATTATAGCAGAGGTGTATACACAAATATTATCCATTCTTCAGTACCATGTAGTATCTTAGTTGATTCGCAATAAACTAAGAATTACAGCCACTTCCACTGAAGATGACACAAGGATAGATGCATCCATTTCAACCCCAAGTCATCTTATCTGGTTTACTGTCTTATTTGGGAGCGGATTGCAGTTAGAGTATGTAGCTTGAAAAGCTTCTTTTGTAAACGAAGCGTGAAACGACGTCTTTATGTGACTGCTTCCAGAGTGACAGGTATCAGGGTAGTAGAGGGGTCAGGTGTGTCGGGGGAGCAGAAGCGCATTAGCTTGGATGATTAGGGGACGATATTTTAGACTTTAATATTTATGAGTTTTCATGAGTTCCACCATACCGCATTTTAGTTCAAGAGAACGACATTAAATTGAACACTTCATCATTCCTCAATCGATTGTATTTTTAGCCTTGTCCGACTGTGATTATATAGTTTTTTGCAAATTACCTTAATGCAACTTTGGGTCATACTGAATAGTGTGTATACCAGTGTAAAAAAGCACGTTAAAAATTCGGGCTTTGTCCAAAAACAAAATCAGACTGACAAAAGTAATAACTAAGTAATAATTTAGTAATAACTAACCCAACTAAAGTAAGATAAGTAAGTAACCAAGATAACTTGTGTGGTGCCGATCAGTGGTAAGCACACATCCTGTTGCGTGCAATGCAAACAAAACAGTAATACAAATTTATTTGTCTCATAATAAATACTGTGTTTGCGTGATAAATAAAATTATTAAAAATAAATAAAAAATATCCTGGTTTAATCCATGGTTGAATACATAGACTTAAACTTGTACTTCTCCGATCAGTTTTGGTGGGGACGTTATGTTCAAGGGAAATGAAAAATCACCCGAATACAGAATGAACAATTTTTGATTTGATGTGACAGTTTTTTTTTTTAATCCACAATTAGTAGTATTATCTTACATTACTCTAATGGTAAATACATATAGAGTCTGTACCAAATAACGGTAGTATTAATGTTAGTGTGATGTTTGCTGTATCACTGAACATTATAGCAGAGGTGTATACACAAATATTATCCATTCTTCAGTACCATGTAGTATCTTAGTTGATTCGCAATAAACTAAGAATTACAGCCACTTCCACTGAAGATGACACAAGGATAGATGCATCCATTTCAACCCCAAGTCATCTTATCTGGTTTACTGTCTTATTTGGGAGCGGATTGCAGTTAGAGTATGTAGCTTGAAAAGCTTCTTTTGTAAACGAAGCGTGAAACGACGTCTTTATGTGACTGCTTCCAGAGTGACAGGTATCAGGGTAGTAGAGGGGTCAGGTGTGTCGGGGGAGCAGAAGCGCATTAGCTTGGATGATTAGGGGACGATATTTTAGACTTTAATATTTATGAGTTTTCATGAGTTCCACCATACCGCATTTTAGTTCAAGAGAACGACATTAAATTAAACACTTCATCATTCCTCAATCGATTGTATTTTTAGCCTTGTCCGACTGTGATTATATAGTTTTTTGCGAATTACCTTAATGCAACTTTGGGTCATACTGAATAGTGTGTATACCAGTGTAAAAAATCGTTAAAAATTCGGGCTTTGTCCAAAAACAAAATCAGACTGACAAAAGTAATAACTAAGTAATAATTAGTAATAACTAACCCAACTAAAGTAAGATAAGTAAGTAACCAAGATAACTTGTGTGGTGCCGATCAGTGGTGAGCACACATCCTGTTGCGTGCAATGCAAACAAAACAGTAATACAAATTTATTTGTCTCAGAATAAATACTGTGTTTGCGTGATAAATAAAATTATTAAAAATAAATAAAAAATATCCTGGTTTAATCCATGGTTGAATACATAGACTTAAACTTGTACTTCTCCGATCAGTTTTGGGCTCATTTTTTTCAACCGTTGTTCTCACAGGGATCAAATCCCTAAATCGTACAAAATCTAGCCAAGATTAGTTACAGGAGTGTTTTACAGACCGTAAAACTTGTAGCGGAGTCGTAAGACGTACGGCGACCCCACGCGATCTGTCGTGAGGTAAGGAACTATCTGGGCTATAAATAACAGACTACAGCGTTATCTGGTGGTTTAAATGGTAATTGAAACATGATTTAATTTACGACCCATTAGATTTAACGAGAGATGCATTAGTTTACAGCCCCTTTTAAAGAAGGTTTTCTTTTTTATCTAATGTATTTTAGATATACTCATGTAGTTTCCCCATAAAGGTTCTAATGTACCGTAATAAAGTAATTTATTATTATGTATTTTAAGAGGAAATATAATAGTAGTGTTGTTGGTTATAATAAGTAAAAGCAAATAAAGGACTATGTCTAATTTGTTTTGCAATATATTCCTATGTTTTTCATTTAAAGTATTTTGGTAGAGTTATACAATAAAATCTGAAAATATAAAATTATATTAACAACAATATATTAAATCCTTCATCTCTCTAGTGTGTAACAGATTTGTTTCGAATTTATTTAACGACTAAAAAAGCCACTTTTAAAATGCTCAGAAGGGTCCGATAAATCTGTATAGCGTATGTATCAATCCCAATGATCTGTTTAAAATATGTTCATATAGTAAAATATATTATACTTTTATATTTTATTATATTTAAAAAAATATTTATTTGTACTTTTTATCACTCATTAAATAAAAATTAATAGTCCGGTTAATTTAGATAAGTAACCCCATTAGTGTTCCGACCTTGAAACATTCGTTTCGTGATAAGGCGCAATGAAAACCTCCCTCGGGTCATAATTCTTTTCTTTCTCCTACCATCTCTTTCTTCCGAGGATTTCTTATCCTTTTTAACCCCGATTTGAACATAAAAACAATCGTGGTGGATTAGCCACGAGTTCTTAGAAATTCTATCAAATAAAGAAGATTATAATTTTACTGTGTTTTGTAATATTTTAATTTTTTTATCAGCCATTATTCCAAGCTTATTTTCCTTGACAAAATCATAATTGTTTTACATAATGTTTAATAAAACACTTCACGGGATATTTTTCAATTTACCCCGTGAGGAACTTATTAATTCTCCATAACCTTAAATTAGTTTCTACATATGACACCCTATTTTGGAACCTTTGACATACAATATGACTTCAAAACAATAACGGGCACCTGTCCCTCCGTCAATTGACAACCCTTAAATCTTTGTGTCTACACCAAGTGTCGCAGCAGGGGTGTCTAATGGGGGCCCGAGGCGAGACACCCTTTGAAACGCAATCTGCAGCGATCTTATTGATTGAATCATTCCTCATATCATGAGACAGATTAGGGTTAACTTGGATCGCTGAGGGCTGAGGGCGAGGGGTGGGTGAGGTTGAGAGGTGGGGTGGATGCAATCAGTGGGGAGGGGTGGTCGGAGTGATGCACCCTCACCCCAAACTAATAAAATGTCACGCGATCTCCGACGGTGAAAAACTGGAGATGTGCGAAATAAGCCGTCAAGAGCTACTAGCGACTAGCTGTCGGTGCTCCAATTATTCTCGAGTTGCAAGGAGCCGTGCGTTAAAGTTAGGGATACTCCGGGGGTTGCTGAAGAGCTGATGCTAATGCCAGAGGGAAAATTATTGTTAATTCTATGGACAAGCTTATTACAAACTAACATAGTGTTTAGCTTAGTAATAGTTTAGTTCACGTTGTTAGATGTGTTAGAACCTATTTATAAATTACATTAAAAATTAAGTCTGTGAATAAATTATTCTGTTGACAGCTACGAGAATAGCGCAGGAAGTTCAGCATATGTTAAAACAATATCCTTTGAGTAAATTAAAATGTATGTAATATGTAAGGATGCGAAACCTTAACAATACGTGAATAACTTGTTTACATCAAATTCTTTTTACAGTTTCAAGTTTCACACCCAGTAGTATGAAGGTCGCACAGGGTTGGCAATATCATAGTTCACTTTTATTCATCAAGGCGTGTCTGTTCCAGTGCTGAGGGATGAGTTCCGCATCCAGCCTAGCAGCCAGAGGGTGGCCCAGGGAGAGACGGTAGTGCTGGAATGTTCGCCGCCCAGGGGCCACCCGGAGCCCGTGGTCATGTGGAGGAAGAACGGCCAAGTGCTGGATCTCGAAAACAGCCACAGGTAATTCTTCGTAATCCTTCGGCACTTATGGTTCAAGAACTCATAACGACAGGTTTACTTCAAATTTTTGACCAGGGAAAATATTGTATGTTTAAAACAAATTAATTCTTGAAACGACCTTTTGTTTTCCACGTGATCATTTTTGCTGTTTTTAGATTATTTACACCCAGCTTGATGATCTGACGGTCGCTGGTTCAATCCTGAACAAAATTCTAACTGAATGTTAGGTCAGATTATGGTTCTATACTGGACCAAACTTTATTTGCTCTTTGGGCATTTAATTAATGGTCCTTTTAACTGAATCAGCTGGTGTTTGTTGTTTACAAAACTACATATTATATCATCAAATCCATTACACGCACCACACACCCTCATCATTACATTTTATCCAATACTATAATACGAGCAAGGTTTGTATATATTTGCACACGGATCTCGAAAACGGCACCGAGGAATTTCTTTAAATTTTGGAAATAACTAATTTCCGAGTAGAAAATAAGTTCTAGATAGGTCTAATGTCCAGGAAAATTCGTGTTTTACTGTAATATTAAGTTTAAAATATAAAAATTTAACATTACGCTTATGGAGAATAAAATGTAAACAATACAAACCAAAACAGCTGTTTATAACCGTTTGACAGTTCTTGATTGAAGACTGCGGGGAACAATATAGAGGTTATGCATTAATATTTATTTTCTGAATTAAATAAATGCAAAATTATCAGGTTACTAAACAATTTGTAAAAACTTAAGGATAACATAGCTGAGCGAAATAAAAGCAGAAAAAAGTATTTCCAAAATCTTCCGTGTTTTGATAGAAAACGTATTCGTTGTATTTGATGTAAATTAAATTTCTCTTTTGCTTTTCAATCCTCATTCCGTTTATAACAAAATCAGTTGATCACAGGTTAATAATAACGGTATGGATAATTATTAAACAGTAAATGATCGGCTTTGGCTAAAAGACGTTAAACGGCATCGCTCAATTGACTAACGTCGTAGCCGAGTTGTAGCGTGTCGGCCTCAAGAACTACCGTATAGGCCGCGAGTTTTCATTGGGCAGTAAATTTGTCTTAATTTTGCTAATTAACTTGTAAAAACATGTCTTATTCTATCCGAGCAAAGCTCGGTCACCAGGTACTTTACCTTAAAACACCAACCAGAGTGGGTCGGTATTTTATGTTTATGAATATTTTGACATGGTTATGTCACAGCTCTGGGGGGGGGGTGTTAGCAATTTGTAAGATGAAAATTTGAAACACCATATGGCTATAACGTCAGCTGTTTAGAGGAACCAAAAACATTTGACGTATCCTTGATCTAACCTCTCCCACAGGAAAAATACAGCTTTTTTCTCTGAGTGATCTAATTTCCACCCGTCCAATTTCTAATTTCTACCGATCTTTCAAACTAGTAAAATAAGTGATTTAGTAAAAAACATTAATGAAAACAGATCGACGTTAGGTAGGAACAGGAATTACGAATCAAAAACGTTTAAATTCCCACTGGAGTTAAAAATAAACTAAAACATAATAGTATTGTTTGAACAGGAGACATGAGTAACTGTAAGAGGAAAGTAACTGTATTTGTGTGACGTTTACTGTCTTTTAACGTGCGGATATCAGCGTTGTCGACTGATCACGGTCTATTGATATTTCCCGCCAGGAATGAGAAATCCGATGTAATTTTTCACCACATTTCTTGTCAGCAACTTCTCTAACTATCCCCACGTCAGGTGATGGATAAAGCCATTACGGCCGGACGATAAATATTTCAACAAACAGGATCCCCTCCGAGATAAGACAGTTGGCTTTGCATCGATTTATAAAACCAGCCGCGATGAATAGAAAGCCGACGCTTGGCGAGCGATTGTACACATCGGCCAGACCCTCCTGAACTACAACAGACAATGTATAACTTGTATTTGCTTGCACTTACAAACATCTTCATACATAGCCAGAGCCGATCATTGAAAAATTATTTTAACACCATTGTAGTGCACTATTGAAATTAACGGCATCAGTGGACTGACATATACTATCTCCCTTGGGTGAATTTAAAAACGACGATCTTTAATAAAGCTATCATACTCTTTAAATATGATGGTTGCCTGTATATATCATAGGCATTTTTACCATGAACTATTTTTATTTTGACCATATATCAAGTTTTATAAATATATGTCCATAAATAAAGAAGTTTGCCTATTCTTCATAAGATCAGTATGGGAAAAAGTATGCAGGTGACGAACACTGAAAGTAGGCATTTTTACAATCAACTATTTATATTTTGACCATTTGTATTGGTTCTGAATATTTGTCCATATATAAAAGAGTTTGCCTTTCTCTACATGTTTAGCATGGGAAAAGAGTATGCAGGTTAGCTGCCATGATAAACACATAAACTATGATCTTTAAGCAAAAATGGATGGATCTCAACCACATGAAGCTTAATACCAAGTTTCATCCAAATCAAATAGTTTCATAAAAATAGAATAGTAAGCGAAATATTCATTTTTAATGTCCCCTAAGATTAACAATGGAGTCCCAAAATACAACGTTATGTGTTTAAACTTTTGAATAGTAATCATTGGAGATAAAGCAAAACTGTGAAGTAATAGATTGTGTTGATTTTTCAGCTAATTTAATGGTGAAAGGTGAAATTTTAATATTTAAAAAAATTCCTATTTTTGAGGTACAAAATCTCCCTAACTACCCGTTCCAATTGACCAATATGTCTGGATTATGAGCTCGTCCAAGTAAATGTAGGAATACACGTCTCTACCAAAATTGGCCTCGATCGGACCATTCTTACGAGAGTTATCGTGTTCACGGACACATACACACACTCACACATATATAATATAATTTTTTACGAGTATTTTTTTAGTCTCAAGGCACCTCAAGACAAAAAAGTAACATGGTCCCGGGTTTAAGTCTTACCATGAGACCTACGGTAGTAGCTTCTTCCGTTTGAGAAATTCACTAAAACCACATACATTTATGAAGCATGTTATTCATTTTGTAGGTCTAAATGGTGTATCACTCAATTCATAATTCTTTAATCTATCAGTCTTAAATTGTATCATTAGTATCCGATAACAAGTCTGAGTTTTGAGTTGTGGGACCACATAGAAAAGTCAAACTAAAGAATAATAAATATTAAACGTTATGTAAGAATTGACCACATATTTCAATACACTGAAATGGTGAATGTCTGGTATCGAAGAAAGAAAAATATAAATGAATCCCGCTGAAACATGTTCCGAGTGTTTGATTCACCCTCTCAGAGATGCGGGGGATGATGAGGCTGAGCACTGAGAGCTTTGAGACGTTGGCAACATTCACTTAACTTTCAAACAAATATTGCCAGTTTCAAACGTAAAAATTATATTTTTCTGTGAATGTATAATTTAACAGTAAATGCTCGCACTATTATTTTTTCACAGTAATTGCTTAATCTGTAAGTATAATACTACAGTAGACTTTATATTGCTGATTGGATAGCATTAGCGAATAAATTTTCGAAGATTAGCTCTGGTTATTAACATTAAGTAAGTTAAACTGTCTATGAAGAACACTTCTATTCATTTTGCTGGTGTTTTAGAGATTTCGTTCAATTTTTGATCCTCCTCCTTAATATACTGAAAGGCGCAACAGTATACCAACGAAGACATGCCATTTTGTGGGTTTTACCTCCTTTTACAGCCCAACCTTTTTTGGTTGTGGCGCCGTGGAAGGTATGGAAGGATTCATCCTGTTGGAAAGGTATATGTCGAACATGGACGAGTCTCCTTGCCCGAGTTGAAGCGTAGGTCTACTTGGCCTTTCCAGAGACCAAGGCTTGACCTCGGAGCCAAGGAGATTTACGATTCAACTCGTAAATAATCAAATATCAGTTTCTGTGTCTCTGGAAAACCTTCAATGATATTCGTAGACTATTTGTGGGACATTGGTGAGGCAGATTTGTAAAAAATTCTCTGAAACTAACTTAAGCAGTTCTCATAATTATCCAGAATCAGCAAGAAAGCCTTCATCGTTACACACACCCTATTTATTAAAAGCATATTTACGTGTTTGGTGATTTTTTACTTGTGAGGCAGGAAAAGTAAACATCTACTATATTAAAACCATATTAAGTCATAATAAACCACTAATTCTGGTAAGACAGGATTTATCAGGGAACTATTATCAGGCTTTTTTACTTTTTGAAATATTTTGTTTTACCATCATTGACACATACAAAACTCAACACAACCAAATAATATCATTAGGGAATAAATTATAATTTAGATTTGCTTGAATTTACTTCTATTTAAATTTTTAATTTAATTGTTTAGTTTAAATTAACTTCGTTACCGTACATTCATTTTTAATTTTATTAGTGTAAATATTATAGGTCAATATCAATATTTCTGAGGTACAGGTAACTTAATTTGTAAAATAACATGAGCACGAGTTTGATATGTAAAATGATTAGGAATTAAAATATCCCATGTGTCTTTGCTTGTACACTAATATAACCTAGCACGCAACTAATATTAAGAACACTAATGACTTCACACATTTAAATCCAAACAAAACAAAGAAGATAAACAAATGTAGAGAGGAGCTGTTAACAATGCATTAGCGACATTCTACTTCTCTATTCTAGGAGCCTGACTCACTAACTTACCCCGACACCCTGACATTTACACCACACTAAACAGTCCTCGAGAGGAGAGCCGTTATCACTACCAACATATTGTATTATTAGAATAATAATAAATAAAATGTAATCACCATTAGTATTCACTACATCTTAAAAACAACAACAATCGTCTAAAAAGTTAAACTTTGTTTTATTAGAAAAACTTACCTCTTAATAATTCTGCATGTAAGTAAAAATCTTTGTTATCATTACAATAATTAATTACATTAAATTAGATTGTTCAACTATTTGCCTTTGACAGCTCTTCAAATGTTTAAAAAACTACTCTTGCATTTTCAATCGTTAGTCCGTATAATAATTCTGAGGGAATATTTTGAAACCATATTTCTTTCCTAGAGTGAAAGAGTATCTATTTACACTGTCATGATTTTAATAATGTCAAGCTTCCTATTGTTAATTGTTTCTTGTTGTTGTTGTTTATTATGTTATTGACATGTTGACTAATACTCTTGTTATTATTGACTTAATATTATTGTTATTGTTTATATATTTTCTCTTTTTATGGTGATATTTGTATTGGCAAGGTCTTATGTGTTTTTGTGGTTTTATTCGGGACCAATAACGATCTGAGTCAAATATACAATATAATTTATAGTTTCATTAGATGGTCACACTATCTTTAATTTAACACCCTATTTGTGCAACAATTCTGTGGTTAGTAATAATATTACAAAATTACCCTTGCTCTAATTAAACTCTTGCTCGGGATAAGACCCAATACGAGTGGAGAATTTTAACTAATTAATCGTAAGCTGATAAGTGGTTACACCACCCCTAATCAAACACCACCAGAGCGGTCTAAACATTTGCATGTACGTATGTACGTACAGCAGCTACAGTACGGCTGTGTGTAGTATAAGTAGCTACAGTAACTGGGTACTATGACTGTACAACCAACCCTACATTCATAGTACATTCTGTGACATTTAGTGTAAAATCGTTTAGTGTGGGGATTTTCTCGATTTTATTCTGCAAAGGGAATAGTATAAAATACTTCTAATTTATTTTTCGTCCAATCCCTCCAAAAGGAATAAATTTAATAACAAGTTCATTTTTATCTGTTAAATCCATATCAAGACAATTGAAATAGTTTCGAAAACGAAACACTATGCCGTTTTCATCATGTCATGGATTTTTTAAGTATACTGTTTACGTAACGGTGACAGATTCCAGCTAGTAAATAGTTGTTTACTTTGATTCGTTAACTCATGAGGCAAATGATTATGTTTTTAGAATTTCTTTTATATCATTATACATTTTGGAGAACAACATAATATAATGCAAAGTTTACAAGTTAAGTTGCAAGTTAATGCAACACAACAATATCCAACAATATGGGTGAGTTTGTTAAATTGTTTAAAAATTTTGTTAAAATAATAAGTCAAAAAATACTTACCCACTTGTTTGCTCGAAGTTTTTAATACCACTTTCATCTATAATATTGTATAGAAGAAGTGGTTTCTGTATGTTTTTTGTGGAAAGTAAACGTGAAAAATACTGAACCGACCGGTTTGAAATTTTACACAAAGATAGATATCAAACTAATGCAACTCATAGGATCATTCATTTTTCATTTTCCTTAAATCCCCTCGGGCTACGCCTAGGTTTCAATTTTACATTTTCAAAGGATATCAACTTAAAATTACTCGAATGTCAACGGTTACGAACACTAAAATTTGACAGTTCGAGAAGCAGAGACACAGTTTCTGTAAACATTGAACCCTTTTTGGTTTCTAATTTCACCATCTATTTACGCTACTTTTTACAGTTCAGGAAGACGAAGAATGGAAGTTCATTTTTACAGATAAACTGCTGGATCAAAATTAATATTTTGGTTATATAAGTAAAATGGTAGATTTTAATATAAATCCCGAAGACTATATCTATTACGTTATTCCTTATCCTTTCCCAATATTACTTGACAGGTGTTACTTGTCTTTGTCATGTTTTAGACACCCGTGGTTGTAGCTTTTTGAGATGGTCTTTAGTAAAAAATACTATTAGTAAATACCTCTTTTTACGGGAATAGTATTCTACCTCAAATAAAGCAAATTTTCATTTTTAGAATAATTATTTTATGCAAAATAGGAAAGGTAACCTCTCTCAAATCCCTTTTACCCGTGCGAAGGACGGGTACTTTAGCTAGTATATTCATAGTTTTGGTAATGTACTTGACCAAGCATACTTACGATCACTACTTTTCAACGAATCGACATTTTAACCGGGTCAAGATATAGCCTAAGACTGCAGCTGAGGTACCGTGTACCGTGTAGCGTGGCCCAGCCGTTACCAATCTGCCGGTTGTGTCGATATCTGGCCACTCGCCAGCTGGGATGTGGGCTGTGGCACGTCACCTCAACAATGGCTCTTTTCCCGGCTCAGCGAGTTTGATCTGTCGCCTATTTTGTCCTCTCCTTTCTCATTCCGTCTCCCATTCTGAATTTGATCTCACTTTTATACTGATTAGCCAAATAACAAAGTTTTACATACAGTATCTATCTAATCTCTAGTCCGTTTCTTATTCTTGAATTCGTCCTAATAATGCTATCGTTATCGCATAGTTGCATTTAGTTAGGTCATGGAAATACAGCTCATTGATGGTCAATAGTATTACTAATTTACTAAAAATAGACAAAAGCATTATTTAAAGAGAAATAAAGACTAGGATGTTGTACATTCATTAATTGTTAAATTTCACATTTATACGAATTGTGAAAAGGATAATCATCTAAAGATAATAAAAAAGATAATATTTCTAATTAATAACCTACGCAATTGTAAATTTCAAAGATTCTGTACATCTAAGGCGTTTAGTTTCATAATTGTTAAGCAGCTTTTTATGGTGTAAAGTATATTTAATGAATATTTCTACATGTATAAAATACAAAATGGCGGCTAAACGAAGGATTTTTCGACATGTGTTTATTAGACATTTTTTGTTTATTTTGATGAGTACTATCACCCCTCGAAGTTTGTCCCCAACTTTAATGAACACCCTGTAGTAGATTGGTTGGTTCCTTTTATATTTTTTCTGTTTCTCTATAGTAGGTCATAAATTGTTATGTTTTGTTATTTCGTTATTGAGATTTTAGTTTTAAATTATTTTAAGAAATGTAATCGTCCTTTTTAACCTTTTTAGGGAAGAAGGTATTGCCCAGGATCATTTTACTTTTTCGTTTTGAGGTGCCTAGAGACCAAATAGCATAGTCTTTAAAAATTATAAATATGTGAGTGTGCCTGCGTGCGTGCGTGCGTGCGTGCATGCATGCGTGTGTGTGTGTGTGTGTGTGTGTGTGTGTGTGTGTGTGTGTGTGTGTGTGTGTGTGTGTGTGTGTGTGTGTGTGTGTGTGTGTGTGTGTGTGTGTGTGTGTGTGTGTGCGTGTGTGTGTCTGTGAACACGATAACTCTCGTAAAAGGGTCCGATTGAGACCAAACTTGGTACAGATATGTATTACTACATTTACATCTACATTTATTTTACTACATTTACTCGGTCTAGTTCGTAATCAAGACATGTCGGTCAATCGGAGCGGGTAGTTCGTGGGGGAGGGGTTGCACCCTAAAAATGGGCTTTTGCATTTTCCATAGCTTATTTAAAACTTTAAATTTTTCTTTTACCATCAGAATCAGTTCTAAAATCCCCTAATATTTATTAACCAATATTATTGAATGAAACATAGTATTTAACTTCATTCATGTGGTTGATATTCATCTAGTTATGCTTAAAAATCATAAGCGTAAGTTGTTGTGTCTATCATGACAGCTAACCTGCATACTCTTGTAAACTCTTTTCGCATGTTAATCATAAAGAGAATAGGCAACCTCCTTTATTTATTGATAGATGTTGATAAAACTTGGTATGGTCAAAATAAAAATTGTTAATGGTAAAAATGCCCAATTTCAGTGCTCCTTACAGTTGCTGCTGTGAGTATGCAGGTTTTCTGACCTGCATACTCTTTCCCATATCAATCTTATGGAGAATAAACCTCTTATTTTTTGACAGATATTGATCAAAAAATTGTCATATGAGTATATTATTATTGTCATATTGATTTGGAAATTCGCTTAGTACGCAGGCTGCTGTGGTGGAGTTATTTTAAAATTGTTATATTTTGGTAATGATCAAAGAACCCTTTAATAACCACTAAACATTTACAGAAAAATAATAGCCTGGAAATATTTTAAGTTTGTGTACTAAAATAGGTACAGGTAATGGTCGAAATTCGGGTGAAACAATTAATTTATGATATAAAGGAAGAAAGTATGGTTAAATTGTTGTTTAGGAGACATTACTGTAGATAATTAATGCGCACAGAGTTGCACTGTTGTCTGTGAGGAGGGGGTGGGGGGGCGCAGAATTGATCATCTCAGGGAGATGGATGCGACCAATTACCGCTGCTGAATAAGTTATTGGCCGTATCGCAGCGGCCGGCAGCGGCGACAGTCGGACATTATTGTGCGCATCGATCCGCCCAGCTTTTAGGATTATCACCTTTTTACATTTAACACCAAACCCCTTTGTTTTTAAAAGCTTACTTTTACCGGACCTACAGGTGTGTATTGATCAGTAATGTACTTTGAGATATAATTGTCTCCGAGGGTTTGGGTTTACTATCAGCTAAATGGTACAGTATAGGAATTGTATTAGATTGCCTAAATCGTCTACTAATTTGAAACAGATTATACTATAGTATAATTAAAACTTTTCCTGTGGTTGATACCTCCTAAGTATTTAGTGTGTTATACTTCGATTAACATTTATCAAATACGTGCATATCACACAAAGATGATATTAAATTATTTGATTCACTACATAATTTGAATCATTTTTAATTAACTTCAAGGTTTCTTGTTCATAGAATGCGTAACGCCCGTACAAATCCAGCACAGCACTGTATAATCCTATCCACGGCTCCAGGCTTGGCACCAAGCCGACTCCCGAGGACGGGATAATCCAGGGTGGAGCTTTCACCGAAATAGATATTTACTTTTACCATCAAATAAATTAGTATACAAGTAGATCGGGGTGAAGGGTAAACAAGCAAGAATGTTTCTGCAGGATGCTATAGTCAGTCATAATATAACTGTAATTCAATTAGTTCTACAAAATGTTCCTGTTTTTAGCGATTTCCCATAGGGAAGAATCCCCCCCGTAGCATCAGACCTGCATACTCAGTAATTTGCTAATCATTAATAATATATGACCAAGTTTTATTAATATCTGTCGATAAATATGAGAATTTGCCTATTGTCCATAAGATTACCAAGGGAAAGAGTATGTAGGTTTGCTACAGTGAGAAACAATAAGCGTAGGTTTTTCTATCATAAATATTTTTTTTTATTTTGATCATTTATACCAGGTTTCATCAATATCTGTCCAAAAAAATGAGTTTGCCTACTCTCCCCTATATGATTAACATGGGAAAAGAGTATGCAAGTTAGCTACCATAATATACAGATAAACTATGATTTTAAGCATAAATGGATGGGTCTCAACCACGTAAAGCTAAAGACCAAGTTTCATAAAAAATATAGATTAATAAAAAAAATATTATTTTTCCTCATCCTCCTAAAAATATAGATTAATAAGTGAAATATTAATTTTTCCCTATCTTCCATAAGACTAACTAACACCAACTAACATTGCAGCCCCAAAATACTAGATTCAGTACTGCGTTTGGACTGTTCGTTAACCGAGGGAGATAGATCAAAACTGAAAGATATAAAACTGTGAAGTTTTTGAGCTGATTATATGGTAAAAGACCAAAATTAAAATTTGTTAAAAATAAATATGAAAATGCAAAAAACCATGTTTTCGGTACAAAAATCTCCCAAACTACCCGTTGCAATTGACCGATATGTCTGGATTACGTACGAGTAAATGTAGGAATACGATACGAATACGACATGTAGGATATGTTATAGCTCTGGGTGGGTGTTGGAAATTTGCGCGACCAAAATTTTAAACAGTGAAGTTATTTGGTTAGTGAGACTTCATATGGTTAGTGACGTCATAGCTTGGTTATAAGAACAGCTGTTTAGATGAAATGGAAACATTCTCTTTAGCCATATCCATGATCTACCTTTTTTCCTACAGGGAAGTAAATAAAAACATTTTTACGAGATTTTCCTTGTTCACAGACACACTCACACACAAAAAGATATATGTATGTAATTTTAACTACTATAACGATGTCACAATTGATTGGCATGTTTGTATTATACAGTAGTACTTGTAGTATACTGGGGTGGCAGTATACATTAGTATATTTTCGTATATTTTTGTCTATTATAATATGTGGTGATTTCCTGTATGTAAAATGACCGTGTCGTTGTCGTAGGATGCAGATCGTAGACGGCGGCAACCTCGCAATCCAGGAGGCACGGCCCGGAGACGACGGCCGGTACCAGTGCGTGGCGAGGAACACCGTGGGCTCCAGGGAGTCACAGGTCGCCCAGCTGAAGGTCCATGGTATGTCCGTTGCCGATGATGATAGAGGTGACACAGTTACATTGCTTTAAAATGCCTATTAAGTCCAGCTACACAAATATTTTTGTGGCAAGTAGCAAGCAGGAGATAAAACTACAATGATCAGCTGAATCTGTATTGGTAAAAAGAATTAGACAAGAAACTACAATATAGTTTATTCGTCGGAGTGGTACAAGGAGTGATAAGAGTTCTGAACTCTTACGATTAGCACAGTTTATACTCAAATTTATTTTGACATTGCATTGCTGGATTCAGTATTTTCAATTTGAAAACAATGGTGATTTCACAATTATAATTTATTGCAATAGTTAATACAATTAATTACGAAAATTATTAACTAATAATCTTAACCTAGCCATACCTGAATCCTAAATTAACATAATTTTACAATTTTATCTACTTACAGCTAATTATGTAATTAATTCAGTCCTTGGTATTATATAGAGTCACTGTTTTTACAATTACAGTAAGTAACAAATTAATCACTATCAATGTGGCGAGGTGGCGCTTTTTAGGTTTTCCAGGTACTTCACGTGCTGAATCTCGGCTGTTCCTGACGCCGTAACACTAAGATAGTTTATTGCAACGATTAATGGGAAATTATTTACTCATCAAAATATTTCCTACTTAAAAGTTGTGATATAAGAGTTGTAATCATTTGGGATCATAAGTGATTTAATTCATGTTACAGTCAAGCCCCACCTATTACGCGGACCTAAGGACACGGTGGCGTTGGCCGGTGCCAGTGTGGTGTTCGCCTGCGAGGCAGCTGGTGACCCGCCCCCTGACGTGCTGTGGAGGCGGACTGCAGGAGGTGGAAGCATGCCTCTGGGCAGGGTACGTACATTACTTGTTATTTGCA
Organism: Nephotettix cincticeps; assembly: GCA_023375725.1. Taxonomy (NCBI): domain Eukaryota; kingdom Metazoa; phylum Arthropoda; class Insecta; order Hemiptera; family Cicadellidae; genus Nephotettix; species Nephotettix cincticeps. The sequence goes on from CM041791.1 coordinate 44,817,531, forward strand.
CATCATTAGTACACCGGCCTAGCATTGGCTACGTTTCATCTGGCAAATTTAAATTAAATATGTGCCTTGAATGAATGAGATACTGTATTTGTTAGGTTATATAACGTGACTAGGAGTGATGTTTTCCAGGTCCATGTTCTGGAGGACCGCAGCCTGCGGCTGGAGTCAGTGGTGCCCGAGGACGAGGGAGAGTACAGCTGCGAGGTAGACAACGCCGTGGGCAGCCTTACTGCGTCGGCCACTCTCACCGTCCATTGTGAGTACACGTTAGGTCCTACTATATATACTCGTATCTCAGTAGAAACCTTCCAATCATACACTTTCAGACATAACACAGACCAATAGTTGTTATGTCTGTAACATAAAGTTGTTAATATTTAGCTTAAAATTCGATTAGGTTATAGGGCCTGGGGTCTAGATGGTTCAGTGTAGAATCCGCATGCCTAACGATGCGTAGGTATGGTTGGCATGCAGGGAATAAGCTTTGTGTTGGATGTATTTTTAACTATAAAGTTTGACCAAATCAAAATAATGAAATATATGTTAAAAATATTTTCTGTTGTGGTCGAGTAGTTTAGGTGCACGCCGCCGGTAAAGAAAAATGACACAAGATTATTTATTTTTTGTGGTAATACAGAATAATAACAGGAACAATACTGTATCTCTACCATTTTAACAATCCACGCCTATACACTAATTCTTATACTTCACGTCGCTGCCCGCCCGCAGCGCCCCCTGTGATCGTGTCGCGTCCCGAAGAGCTGACGGCGGCGGCGGGAGAGACGGCCCACTTCCGCTGCGTCGTCCAGGGTAAACCCTCGCCCTCCGTGTTCTGGACAGTCCAGGGGTCCAGAGTCCTGTTGTTCCCGGGAGAGACGGCTGGCAGGTTCACCGCGTCCCTGGGGACTGATGGAGTCAACATCATTAATGTTCAGGTAAATGCTTGAGTCCTGTGCGTTCGTATTTTGGTTCTGTATTTTCAACTTGAATCCAAACCCATAATGACAGTTTTTTATTTTTCCATACTCATCTTTAATATAACATATTAAATGTACATGGTTCAAATATGAGTAATACCTCACTCGTCCAACTCATATTTTAGTCGAGTCTGACAGTATAACATACGCTTAAGAAACCTTTACGCTTAGAATATGAATACCGATTGTGGATAAATAGAAGCCGCTCTTCCTTGTTACTATTATTTTAAGTTTACTTTGCATATTCCTATGGATATGATTAAATTTTACGTCTATGTAAGTACGCCACAGCATTTATAGACAACGTTTTTTGTGTTTAACATTACAGTAATGTTTATCTTCCCTTAAGATGTTGAACGAGCATATGCATTTTTGTTATATTTCTCATCAAAACTCATTCGTCGATACAGTGACACCTCACATACGTCCCAAAATCTAAGAGTGACGCGATTGGTTGTTCAGGACGTGAGCCGCAACGACACTGGGCTGGCCGTGGTCTGTAACGCCATCAACTCCGCGGGCTCCGACAGCTGGTCAGCAAGACTGACCGTCACCCAGGGCTTCCATCCTCCGCCCGTCGTCGTTCTGGGACCCGCCAACCAGACGCTGCCTCTCGAAACCGAAGCCTCCTTCCAGTGCGAGGTCAGAGACTTTGCCATATCACTCATGTTCTTTTAATTACAAATATTCGTCGCTTTCTTGTTTGTTAATATACATTAGTGCCAATTCAAAAATCAGGGTAATTCTACTTTAATTATAATTATCTGAAATAATGAAACTGTAACAATAATTGTTGACAGGTTCGAGGAGACCCGCCTCCTCAGATAACCTGGTACAAGGATCACAACCCAGTTCTGACCATGCATCCGAGGATATCAGTTCTCGACAACGGCACGCTCTACATAGAAGGTATAAATAACGTCATATCTAAAACGTTTTTTTTATTGTGCCTCAATATGATTAAAAGGAATAATAAAATATTGTCATGCAGTATGATAGATGTTGGTCTTATATTCAGGCACCTGAAAGAAGGATTGCCATCAGCCTCTGGTTCAAGCAAGGAGAGGTAGTGAATAATTTCAAACCACCCATTTCCATGCACTCGGTCATGCCCGAATGATAGCTTACTGTAAAACACGGGGGGAAACAAATCCATATATAAATTTGTTTGTAAACTTCTTCTGATTTCTTAACTTTTGGATTGGAAGGGTTGACTTTCCCTCAACTTCGGCTAATTTTGTGAAATCTTAAGGAGGTAATAATCATAATTCAAGACTTTTTCCTAACACTCTCTGTGACCCAGACCTCCAAAGAGCGGACGAAGGTCTGTACACGTGTGTGGCGTCGTCCGAACACGGAAAGGCAACCTGGACTGCCAAGCTGCGGCTAGAATCCCTCAGGAACCCGGACATCGCGTTCTTCAGGAGCCCCACCTTGGCCGCTCTGCCCGGCCCGCCCAGCCGCCCTTTAGTAGTCGCCGCCCACCGCAGCTCAGTTACGCTATCCTGGAGCCGCCACTCACAGATCGGTTCGTCGTCCCTACTGGGATATCAGGTTAGATTAAAATATTTTATATAGATGAACCTGATATAGTGATCACTTCGTACATACTTAAGACAATCAATTATTGTTATAATAGCTAAATAATGATGCATAACTAAATATCACAGTACTTAGTAAGTTAAAAAAAATTCGAGTTGAAATTCTTGAGGTGAATGGTGAGTCTAAAGGAAATTCTTAGAACAAGGAAGATTAGAAAGGACGTTGCATGAATTATTTACTAATACTGTTTCATACTTTATTTTAATATTTCAGTTACAAATGAATGATATCAAAATGAAGACAAATTTAAATACGAGAATACTGATCTTATCCATGGTGGTGTGGTAAGCATCAATGAAGGCACCAGATACGTAATATTCCATGGCAAGTGAAGAAAATGGATATTTGAATTGATAATAAAACTACGACTGGTATGTTTGTCAGGTTTAGTGTTACAGTTGTTTTGCGAAGTCAATTTCCCCCTTCCAGGAAGGCAAGCAATGAATCCACCACTTGGTAATAATCAAATATCATAATCACGAATCCTATAGAAGTCCCCTTATAAACGAGAAGAAATCATGGCGAACCACGTTAACCGCTTCAATCAATATTTAGCCTATAGATTTTTGGGGTGATATGGCCCGGATGTACATGTCAGGCAGGGAAGGCTTGTGCACGGCAGGCTGCTGGCTTATTGTACTGTTCCAGGGTCTCAATATCGCCCAATATTACTATGCCTACTGATGTGAAGCTGTGAGGTCTTAGAGGTGAGGCGTGTGGAAAAAGGGTCGTTGTATGTCTTTATAGGGTTATAAAGACGTTGCTAATACGCCAGATTCGATGGGTATCAATTCAGGCGTTTCGCCTTCTGCTTTATCACTTTATGCGTGTTTTTAATCTTCATCTATGGTTCATCTATGACAGGTGGAACTGTCGGGTCGGCCGGTCGGTGGGGACCCAGGAGGACACACCGTGGGCTGGGTGACTGTCGCCCATCGCGTACCCGGGCCCTCTCACGCTCTACACCATCTCCTACCCAACATGACCTATGTCTTCCTCGTCAGGTGAGCTTGTAAATGATAATAAAGCCACGTTTACATTAATTTGAACTCGCATTCGAGTTGTTGGCCTCTACGAGTAAAAGCATTACAAACATAGGTCGACTCTTATCTCAGTGCCACTCGTATTCGAGCTAGAATTAATGTAAACGCGCCTTTAAACTGATTACTTACTTGATTATCGAATTGAGTGAATCTTATAATTTTAATGGCTCTGGTTGTGTTTTGAGGATTTTCAATGCCGGTGGCATTTTCAAGCCGATCATCTCAGAGCTGATACAAACCCTTTATTTTCAGACGAGTTTATTTTCAGATGATGTGTTGTTACAGGGCCGAGAACGCCCACGGCTTCTCGCCCGCGAGTCCGCTCTCCTCGCCCGTCACCCTCCCACAGCAGACCACTGACCTCCCCGAGGACCTGAGGGAGGCTCTGGCCACTCTCTCCACCGGCAACATCCTCGAGCTCTCCAGCATATTTCCCATCAGCTCCACCTCTGTCAAACTAGGCTGGGAGGTCTGTAAATTTCAAGTTCCTGATTGTTTTATTTTCATCTCTATTATGCAAGATTTGTCGTAACACCAGGATATTTTAAGGTTATAATGTCTCGTATATCGAAGAGGGTTATTTAAGATAAAGTAGAAATAACAATTAATTGTAAGTATACTTACAACCGCTATACGTCTGCACTCCTCTTTACTATTTTACCTTTACTTTTTGACTTCTAGTTTAAATGACAGTTCATAAAGTAGTTATACTTGTGGTTGTAAGTAGTGGTAGTACTCTATACAATGTATTGATAAAAAGGTTCTGTGGATACCGAATGTTGATATAAGATATTAAATCAAAGGGGCGACAAGTGACGCCCCGATACAACATCGATGGCATTCTTATCAATGTGACCTTTATCCCACCATGTCACAGATCCTGATCTCGGATTTCGTGGAGGGTGTGTACATCTACTCCCGCGGCCTGGACGTGAGGTCAAAGACCACCAACGCGCTGACGGTGCTACATGCCGGGGACACCTCGGGCTTCATTGTGACCGGCCTGCTGCCCTACACGCGCTATCAGTTCTTCCTTGTGCCATTTTACAAGCACGTAGACGGACGACCCTCCAACTCACGGACCGTCAGGACCTTGGAGGACGGTGAGTGTCCGTGTATACACAGCCTCACTCTATATTACACTTACATGAAATTACTGATCGGACGAGATTGGAATTTAAACAATACTAAATATATTTTTTTAATAAACAAGCAATAAAGAACGAACAGCAAATCGCTTCTGTTATACCTCCCTCCCTTACATTTGTAAGTGAAAATAATTCTTTACTCTACGTTATATAGTCACAGATACTATACATAATAAATACAAATTTGTAATATTCTTCAAATTTTAATTCTATAAACGAATTAACGAAATAATAAGATCGTACTAAACGTCAATAAGTTACACCTCATACCACTGTATTTTTGTCTCCCGAGATGTAATTGCAATTGTTGTTCAGAGTTGCTGATTAAATTTAGAACAAAAGCAATTTAAGAAAGAACAAAAAGTAAATGAAGCCAGGGAGGTGATAGGAAGGCCAAATTGTAACACTCGGGCCTGAGTGTGCTTCAGCCGCCACCGCCGCCATTGTCCCCACGTGCTTCTAGATGAACATGAACTAAATTACTTTTTTAATATTACCTAAAACCAGGTCAAGCCTCTGGGGTTGTATTTGACATTCTCAATAGTATATGACTTAAATATCTTTAATAAACAACATTATTAAAAATTAAAACTAAATTTTGACCGCAGACAAAAATGTAATTTTTAGTGTAGAATGTGTAGAACAGCTGTTTAGATGAACTGAAAATATTCCCTTTAAATATATCCATGATCTAACCTATTTCCCACAGGGAAGTAAATACAAACATGTTTATGATGTAAATTTTGTCTTCCAGATTTAAACTTGTTTAAATATAAAGTAATGACGTTGGTTTCATATTTTTAATAGCACTATAATAATAATATTATAATATATAAGAGAAAATTGCGATCGATTTCATTCAGACCCAATGAGAGGCTTAGGAATAAATGTGACACCGTCTTGAGCTTGGGCTGGAAAGTGGTCGTCATTTTCCTTCTTTGCGTATACTTCCCGTTCTATTGAAGATACAGTGTAAACCGAAACGTTTTAAAACTCTAGTAATCTTATATATTTAATACACTAGGCCTATTTTTGTGATAATTGTTTTGGAGCGGTGGTGCTACCAATCACCATCCCCAAGGTGTCGTTATAAAGGACATGTAGTTTTGCCATCAATTAAAAAAACTTTGAATATTCACCGTGGTCATAGAAAATAATGGGGTAAAAGTCGCGATTTTCCCCATATACTTAATATGGAGGTAAACACCGACGATCGAGAAATCAGCTGTTTATTTAAGGTAGTGGTTAAATAAACAAATCAAATCTGACAGTTAAACATGGTTCTTTCTTTTTTCGTCTAATGAAGACATCATCGTACAGCTGGCAATAAAACACCAGTTTTTATTTGCATAAAACCACCAAACATAACCAAAATGAAAATCTGTTGGGAAAATCTAAACTTAGTTTTTAAACATAGTTATTGGTGGACAGATTGTCTCCTTGACAGCGCACGATTTCGTGCGCCAGGTACGCTAGTTATTTATTATTATGTTGTTATTATTATTATGTATCATATGTTAAAAATATCATTAGAATGTAATCGATAGATAATTAGCCTACCGTGTCAAAGACATATTTTTCAGACTATAAATCTTAGTATTAGTGAATTATTTATTAGAGGTGTGTTTTCAAAGTAAGTACAGTACCGTCTTACGTAGAGGTAAGACAGGAGTGTACGCACCATCAACAGCTTCAAACGCTGGGAACCTAGAGGTAAATTCGCACACAAGCCTGAGCCTGAGCCGAACGGCAAAACTGCATGAAATTACATTCAGTAGAAGCATTTAAATTGGGGTTGCCGATTAATTACGCACTGTATTTCTATGTTAAGTAGATAAACACTTTAAAACCATTGAAATTCTCCTAAGTAATATGTCATGCTGGGGTAAAATCCATTGAGGGAAATTCTGAAGATTGCCTCACAAACCTTTATCACCCAATGTGGTGGGAGGTCGTTTGCCATCACAGTACATACGAATTTAGGCATAAAGTAGATGAAAATATGAGGAATGAACAGACAGTTTTCTTTTTCCTTGTTTACTTCCTGAATTAGTTTCCTTTATGATCAACGTAAAGTTGTCAGAGCTTTCTCATCGACATACGCAGCAGCGTGGTGAATCGCAATGAACGTATTTGACCTTTTTCCAATCGTCCTAACCAATTTCTGTTATTTTAAAGCCGTACAACAAACCCCAACATAATCAGGATATTTTAAGATAGTTAAAGCCTTGTTTGAAATACTGTTTTAACAATGACTCTTTTGCGTTTCGGATTTCAAAGGGATTCTATAAAATCGAAAGAAAAACAAAAATCAAACAAATGGGTTTGGTAACACAAGATCGCTGAATTAGCTGTTTCGGTCGAATCACATCGCCCAGTCACTAGGCCCATGTCATTGTACGAAGCTCTTTAATCAGCTCTTGGCGGGCTTTGTGCTTTGTCTGGTGCTGCTTGACACTCACCTCACATGCCGCTTGACCTTCCGCTAATAACCTCCAGTAATTACCGTAGTTACCAAGTTAAATGCGCACTTGAGTCAAGTTATTATGTAACTCTGGATACTTACCTATTGTTTAAAATAGTCTAATATAAAATTTAAATTTAATATTTTCACAAGCAGTACATAGCCTAATTTAAAAATTTAGTTGCTAGTTAATTATTAGAGGGTCACATTTTTAATCGGGGCTATTTTATTGGTATTGCATCGGCTCACCCATACATTTTTTATACTTGCTTTTCACCGATCTGTAGTTGGTGGTCAGAGTAAGAGTGGGATACGATTGTTTTAAAATTAAAAATGTTTTTATACTGTAGAATGGTTAAGCGTACAAATGGTTTCGTGTGTGTAGTGCCGACGGCAGCACCCACCCAGATGGAGGCTCAGCTGCTGAACGGATCAGCTGTGCTGGTGACGTGGAAACCACCGCCTCAGCACACTCACCGCGGGGTCATTCGGTACTACCAGGTTAGTCCTCACAACAACAGCTGAAGGGAATCTTTAGACATATTGCTGTTATTTTGTAAAGTTGCATAAAACGCATACAAGTTTACTTAAACCATGGTTGCTGAAGGGTAACGCACTGACGTAATATGTCAAAGGTTGCTGGACGAAAGAGTACCGGTGACTCCTGCTAGACCATCTAGCTGGAGGATCTCTAGCTAACAAAAATACATTTAAAAACTTTGTATTTCCAAAAGCCACTTTCAATTTTTTGAAACCAATCATATATTCAATAGCAAATACAGTTTTTAATGAAGATTACTTCAGGGAGTACAGTATATTTTGTCAATTGTTTGCACTGAGTATTTACTATAGTACTGATTTAAAAAAATGTAAAAGTATTTTCATGTGAACACTATTAAAAGGAGTTAAGTCAAATTATTTACAAGGACACATAGACATCTATATTATTTGTATAATACGTGCTATGTGGTGGTAGGTGGTGGTGCGAGGTGGCCCCGCGCTGAACGGCACTATGCTCACCAACGTGACCGTGAGCGCGACGTCTCCTTCACTGCTGCTCACCAACCTCACCGCCGGCCTCATGTACCTGGTGCAGGCGGCCGCGGTGACCAGGGTAGGGTCGGGGCCCTACAGTAGTCCAGCCACTCTCCGACTCGACCCCTACAGCAGGCTGCTCAACAACTACAGGTCAGACATTCAAATTATAGCCCGAGGTCATGTCGGATCATTTTTATGAAAGTTACAAAGAAGTTACTTAGATGGCGCAATTGAAGTGCCCACTTAAACCTGGAAAGTAAATTACCACAGGAGTAGACCCTTCTCAAATCCAAGTTCTCTGATTCATCTACTTAATCCTATAGCTTTTATTGCTTCTTTTTATTTATTACTAGCCAAAGTACCTGTTCTTCGCACGGGTTAAAAAGGCTGAAAGGTGTAGGCTCTACTGATACATTTAAGTTATTGTTAATTAATTCTTCATTGTTTACAGAATGACAAAACACGAGTGTCTACAACATTTCAAAGTAAAATCTGTCAAATATTGGGAGAGGATAAGGATTAATGTAATAGAGACAGTCGTAGGAAAAAACTTAAAATCTACCATTACACTATTTCAAATAATTCACTAACTTCGATCCAGCAGTTTATCTGAAAAATCAACTTTATTTCTTTTTCTTCCCGAACTGTCAAAATATAGTGCAAACGGATGTTGTCATTAGAAAATGTAAACATTGAAACCTAGGACGGTCACGGCAGCTCTTTCTTCTTCTTCTTCTTCCCGAACTGTCAAATTTTAGTATTCACAGCTGTTGTCATTCAAGTAATTTTATGTTTTCATTCTCTAAAAATGTAAACATTGAAACTTAGGACGTTCACAGGGCGTAGCCCGAGAGGATTTTAAGGAAATGAGTATGCCTATGTGTTGCATGAGTTTAAGATCTACCTTTGTGTAAAATTTCAAACTGTTTGGTTCAGTATTTTTTGCGTTTACTTGCCACAACAAACCCACAAACAAACATACATACAAACATACAGAAACCACCTCTTCTTTATAATATTACTAGCCAAAGTACCCGTTCTTCGCACGGGTTTAAAAGGCTGAAAGGTGTAGGCTCTACTGATACATTTAAGGTATTGTTAATTAATTCTTCATTGTTTACAAAATAACAAAACAGGAGTGTCTACAACATTTCAAAGTAACATTTGTCAACTATTGGGAGAGGATAAGGATTAATGTACCTATAATAGAGACAGTCGTCGGAAAAAAACTTAAAATCTACCATTCCACTATTTCAAATAATTCACTAATTTCAGTTAATCTGAAAAATCAACTTTATTTCTTCTTCTTCCTGAACTGTCAAAATATAGTGCAAACGGATGTTGTCATTAGAAAATGTAAACATTAAAACCTCAGACGGTCACGGCAGCTCTTTCTTCTTCTACTCCTTCTTCTCGAACTGTCAAATTTTAGTATTCACAGCTGTTGACATTCAAGTAATTTTATGTTTTCATTCTCTAAAAATGTAAACATTGAAACTTAGGACGTTCACAGGGCGTAGCCCGAGAGGATATTAAGGAAATGAGTATGCCTATGTGTTGCATGAGTTTAAGATCTACCTTTGCCTAAAATTTCAAACCGGTCGGGTCAGTATTTTTCGCATTCACTTGCCACAACAAACCCACAAACACACAAACCCACAAACAAACATACAGAAACCACCTCTTCTTTATAATATTATAGATATAGATAGATATAGATTACATATGAATAAAACATAAAACATAGTATAAATATATTATATTGATGTTAGAAAAGAGCAGGAGATATATGTGATAATTTATTGATTCACCTGTCATTTGTTTTATAGACAGTTGACATGGATATGGTTGTCACTATGTGCTATGTTTGGTAGGTGGTGGTGCGAGGCGGCCCCGCGCTGAACGGCACTATGCTCACCAACGTGACCGTGAGCGCGACGTCTCCTTTACTGCTGCTCACTAGTGATAGTGGGTTGATGGTTGTTGTCGCTATGTGCTATGTTTGGTAGGTGGTGGTGCGAGGTGGCCCCGCGCTGAACGGCACGCTGCTCACCAACGTGACCGTGAGCGCGACGTCTCCTTCACTGCTGCTCACCAACCTCACCGCCGGCCTCATGTACCTGGTACAGGCGGCCGCCGTGACCAGGGTGGGGGCGGGGCCCTACAGTAGTCCAGCCACTCTCCGACTCGACCCCTACAGCAGGCTGCTCAACAACTACAGGTCAGATCTTCAAATTATAGCCCGAGGTCATGTCGGATCATTTTTATGAAAGTTACAAAGAAGTTACTTAGATAGCGCAATTGAAGTACCCACTTAAACCTGGAAAGTAAATTACCACAGGAGTAGACCCTTCTCAAATCCAAGTTCTCTGATTCATCTACTTAATCCTATAGCTTTTATTGCTTCTTTTTATTTATTACTAGCCAAAGTACCTGTTCTTCGCACGGGTTAAAAAGGCTGAAAGGTGTAGGCTCTACTGATACATTTAAGTTATTGTTAATTAATTCTTCATTGTTTACAAAATGACAAAACACGAGTGTCTACAACATTTCAAAGTAACATCTGTCAAATATTGGGAGAGAATAAGGATTAATGTAATAGAGACAGTCGTCGGAAAAAAACTTAAAATCTACCATTCCACTATTTCAAATAATTCACTAATTTCGATCCAGCAGTTTATCTGAAAAATCAACTTTATTTCTTTTTCTTCCCGAACTGTCAAAATATAGTGCAAACGGATGTTGTCATTAGAAAATGTAAACATTGAAACCTAGGACGGTCACGGCAGCTCTTTCTTCTTCTTCTTCTCGAACTGTCAAATTTTAGTATTCACAGCTGTTGACATTCAAGTAATTTTATGTTTTCATTCTCTAAAAATGTAAACATTGAAACTTAGGACGTTCACAGGGCGTAGCCCGAGAGGAATTTTAAGGAAATGAGTATGCCTATGTGTTGCATGAGTTTAAGATCTACCTTTGCCTAAAATTTCAAACCGGTCGGGTCAGTATTTTTCGCATTCACTTGCCACAACAAACCCACAAACAAACATACAGAAACCACCTCTTCTTTATAATATTATAGATATAGATAGATATAGATTACATATGAATAAAACATAAAACATAGTATAAATATATTATATTGATGTTAGAAAAGAGCAGGAGATATATGTGATAATTTATTGATTCACCTGTCATTTGTTTTATAGACAGTTGACATGGATATGTCTTATCTCTGGGGCGGGGGGGCTTTGTGAGATGTAAGATTTGCAATTTGTAAGATGCAATAATTTTGAAAGGAAAGCTGTTAAGATGAACTGGAAAACATTCCCTTTAGACATGATCTCACCTATTCATGATCATATTAATGACATGTAGACTACATGGTCGCTATTCATGTACCTATTCATGATCTAACCTATTTCCTACGGGGAAGTAAATACAAACAATCGTAAATAAAAGTATTTTGTATTTAGATATTGAAATAAAATTGGCTCTCTTTAAAAGTTTTAAGTCGTTTTATTCAGATTCAGCTAAAAGTTATTTTGTTTTCGATTTCGAACAATAGGAATATTATTAGTTAACTGAAAATCTCTATGGCAGAATACGCAAGTATACAACCAGACATAGTGTTTGGTAGCGTGTGTTAGTTAACTGAAAATCTCTATGGCAGAATACGCAAGTATACAACCAGACATAGTGTTTGGTAGCGTGTGTTAGTTAACTGAAAATCTCTATGGCAGAATACGCAAGTATACAACCAGACATAGTGTTTGGTAGCGTGTGTTAGTTAACTGAAAATCTCTATGGCAGAATACGCAAGTATACAACCAGACATAGTGTTTGGTAGCGTGTGTTAGTTAACTGAAAATCTCTATGGCAGAATACGCAAGTATACAACCAGACATAGTGTTTGGTAGCGTGTGTTAGTTAACCACTCATATAATGGTGTTCAACAACAAAACCTTTCATTTTCATAATGTGTAGCTTTCTAGTTTAAACAATTGTTTTTTGATGAAAGGTTTTTGTCTACGGATCTCTCCAGTAAACGTGTTTGTCATGTATGCTGTTTACATCACAGGTACCCTACTCTGGAGCATCCGGAGTTCACCACCACTACTCCCCAGTTCGTGACCGAGACATGGTTCGTGGTGATTCTCATGTCCCTGGTCGTCGTCATGTGTCTACTCTTCGCTGCACTGCTCTTCGTCAGGAAGCGCCAGCTGGATTCTAAAATGACTGGCCTACCAGGTAGATTATTTAACAACTATTTTATTTTCAATATCTTTATTTGACTTTTTTCGTTCCTCGTTTATTACAATTCAACTTATTGCCTCTCTCGTTTCTCAGACTTTAAAACATTATGGAAAATTTTCTTAAAAGTGTAATATTCTGAACCTGTTTCAAATAAAAAACAAGAGTTTATTCAGGTTCCTTCTATAATACCTGAATACGCCTTTTTTCTTCATGAGCACTTTACCCGTCCCGTAGAGCATACCGTGACTGTGCTGCAAGAGCCGAAGCCACTGTTATCAGAGACGATGTCAGACTCCAAGGCCGTGGGCGATGTCAAGGTCACGACCCCCGACTACGCTGAGGTCACCCACCAGCAGCCTCCACCCCTCTACCGTGAGAAGGAACGCTCCTGCTCCCCGGAGCCTTACGCCAGCACCACCCTAGTGTCCCCGGTAGAGCCTTCCTCCCGCATACTGGTTAGTCTTAGTGTACATCTACATTACATTTTCACAAACATTATTTATTAAATTATTTAATTACAAAATTATTTACTTCCCTTTTGGGAAATAGCTTGGGTCATGGATATGTCTAAAATTAATGTTTTCAGTTCCTCTAAACAGCTGTACTTATAATCGGGTCATGATACGACAATAATGAAAGAAAGAATGAAGAGTAAAATAACTTTACGTTATACAAAATTACAGTATTATTGAAACATTGTATAACTTTAAAATTTGGTACTGTATATGAGTTTATAATACTGGTCCACACTGTTTCTGGCTTCTAGAATGTAAGAATTAGACAGAAATACACGGATACTATTCTTTCATAAAATCTCACCATTTAATCGTCTACTGGTGTGGTTGCAGAACTGGTCTGGTCAAGGGTCAGCTAGGGATCTGTACCGAGGAAGTGACCTGTACGGCCAGGGGAGGCTGTACGATCCGCATCACTACCCTGGCAGCTACAGCGGAGAGACGAGGACTCACCAGGCCTACAACTACCAGACTGGTAAACGCACAAATAAGCATTGGAACAGATATATGTAGCATTTGTGACTGAGAAATATCAGTGTGTTCGTTTGGCAAGAAAAAATTAATTACTGTATTTTATAAACTAGTATTAGTAACGAACTGCTGCATTTTTAAAAAGAGGAGAGGAGGGAATTATGGAATACTCGGAGTTTTATTATCATGGAATAGAGAGGTTTTGTCTCTCTTTGGTGATTTTATTGCGCGGGAATGACAGCAACTACTAAGAAACAATCCCATGATGGATTGTAGTATGACTTTATCGCTTGGTGTTGTCTTGCGTCTCGCTACAGAAAAGAGATTATTTTATGAATTTCAAAAGTTTTTGGAGGTAATTTTTCAAACATTTAAATACAATATTACCTATTGACAATTATTACAATATGACTTGAACAACGTTTTAAAGCGTAATCTACACTATGAAACTTGTAGTTTATGATAACGTGATAGCTTTTAGCTTACTGTGTTTTAGTCGGCCAATGTAAAGAGGAGAGGATGTTAATTTCCCAAGATGGCGAGTTGGGTATTATGGAATACTAGTTATCTCATATTACCCGATTCAGATCTATGGTAGTCAATGTTTCATTAAAAATAAAAAGGAAACAAAAAAATTAAACATTAAAAAACCCGCAGTCAAGAAATTAAACCTAGACCAATCTTCTAGATTTGACAAAACTAGAGATAATCGTTCCATTCTGGGGTATCGTCACTACTACATCTTTTACCAACAATTACGGAACTAGAAAATAAAGACACTGAATTGTGTAACGAAAAAATCTCCCAGTATCAGCAAGGGGAAATCTGGATTCAGTGGTTTAGCTGTTATATATCTCTACTAAGGGTATACCATTGACTATACCAGATCAGAGCTATATGATTATATCTGTGACTTTTGTAAAACCTAGATTTTGAAGTGCACATACATTGTTTCTAAATATTTTAAAATTTTTTTCAAACACTTAGTATGAAGTTAATATGGTTTTTGTACTTATAAATAAATGTTTATCGGCAGATATATTTGGTTTTATGCACCTATTCCGTTTTACCCGACCATTCCATATTACAAACACAACAACCTCCAAAATTACAACCTCCAGTTGTAAGTATAAAAGTTGTAAGTATCATTGAAGTATAAAAATGTAAATGGTATTCCATAATACCCCCCTCTCCTCTATCACTTTTTTTTGTTGTCAGTTGAACAATTAGTTCTCAAATAAAACTTCTTAATACACTCGATAATAATTTGTTTAAAAATCCAAAACTTCTGTAGACCTCTCCACCTAAGTTAATTGAATAATAAAATGAAATAACACACCGATTTCTCACGACACATTGAATTTGAATTTTGAATTTATAATGGAACTTATGTAACTCATAATAATCAAATAAATGTCTCCCTGGAACTATTGTGAGCACATATGCTTGTAGAAAATTTCAGGCGGACACAAATTATATCCCTCACGACTGTCGTTATGTTTGTTGACACGTTTCTGATGACAGTAATAATCAAAAACACTAGTGTCCATATTTACAACTGACATTGTGATGTTGAGGCGTCAATATGTCCGCTCTAGAAGAAACATTTTCTGCCGGTGGACATCAAACTAGCATTTTAATTTAGTTTATATCAAGATTTTAAGATACCATGGATTTATTTAATTTGTTCTATGTTGTTGTGATTGTATTTTTGGCCACTAAGCAAAATTACTTCCAAATGCACCATTTTAAATACTTTTTATAATAAACTCGGGACAGTGTTCATTAAGTAGACACGTCAGATGTAGCTTGACCAGTGGCTTTCAGAAGCTCAATAAGCAAATTACCCTGCCTTTGGAATTGAAAAAGTTTATCCTCAATGAGGAGGTCATGTTGTCTGTACCCGACGAGCTATAACAACTCTACGAAGGCCCTATTCGACCTGTTCTCTACAGTATGTCCTTGCTCTACCTCCTCATATTTGCCTGTATAGGGAGCTGCTCCAACAGCCCTCTGCTGGGCCGGGACCATCATCAACGGGACCCCAGGACCGACACTCTGCGTCGGCCCGCCAGGCACCGCCACAATCCAGTCCACAGGTTTTACAATGTAAGCGGAAACTTGAATTAACGTCACATGAATAACGTTATCATTAATTAATTTAGCTAAATTTAAATTTCTTTTTGAAACAACTTGCTTGAAAAGTGAATTATTGTAATTAGATTTTCTTTATTTTGAGTTATTACTATCTTATTATAGAATCTTTATAATACTGTAATAGGTAATGGAAAACATTTACAATAATCCCTCAAAGAACGAAGAACATATCGGTTTACGAAAACTAGTGCGTATTTTTACCCCATACTGTTATTTTTCGATTCACAAACATGTTTCTTCCACTAAATGCTATTTGAACTAAACTTTTTAGTATCCTACAAGAGTTGTTTCCTATAGGACCGCCTGGGAGAATACGTAGCCGTGCCCCAGTCGCCCACTCCCCCACCACCTGATGTCATCTCCCCCACCTCCTTGCGGTGGCGACTACCAGGGGTGGGGGTGGGGGGACAGACCAACACGCTGACCACGTTTACCAGGGGCTACAACCCTGTCTACCAGTACCAGCCTCAGCCGTCCGCCAAGCACTACCAGGCCAGGTTATAGCGGCCCAGCCTCCAATAGACCTGGTGAAGCGACATACGAACGAGAGTTGAATTATCGTTATTGCACTCAATAAGACACGTTGATAAATCATTAGCAGAATTAAGCCCTTGAAAGGGGTGTCTTATGATTACTACTGTGGGACTAACAATGTTCATTGACCTAGAAAGTTTTGATTTCACAATTAAAGATACAAGCGAGGAGTTATTTTTTGGCTGTAATTAGATTTTAAATGATCTCCATACTCTTGGATTTTTAAAGAATTTTAGTAATATACATTTTATAATGTATCTATTTAAAATTAACATTTAAGAATAATGATATAATGCTTTCTATATATTTTTTTAAATGAAAAGGGTAAAATAATTTTTCTATCTGACACATTTTATAAGC
Source organism: Nephotettix cincticeps (assembly GCA_023375725.1). NCBI lineage: Eukaryota > Metazoa > Arthropoda > Insecta > Hemiptera > Cicadellidae > Nephotettix > Nephotettix cincticeps. Next base: position 44,834,097 of record CM041791.1, read on the forward strand.
CTTTATTTTTCTGTAATACACTGTAATTCTAGAGATAAATTACAAGTTCATTTATTTTTTATCATACATAAAGCACTGCTAAAAGTATGATTTGATGAACATGGAAACCATTTATTCAAATGGTTTATATTAAAATTTTCTAATAATCTAGTTGATTCAATAATATTCATGTAATATGCTTTTACAATGCCCTCATTCATTAAATAATGCAATTTTTCTTGTTACAGATATAATAACTTAGCAAAATCCTTAACGCAGTTTTAGACTTTATAAATAATATGCTTTTAACTGTGAGATTTTTATAAAGAAATATAACACCATTGCTATAATTTGTTTCATTGGTATAACGTTATTACTTGACAAATAATAAATATTAAATGAAAATAATTCTTCCAAATCATAACAGAGTTTAAGTAATATTTTACGGCTATGGTAATCTTTCTCCCTATCTCCAATTATTTTGGATGATTATTTTTTCCACCTGTCCACATCAAAAAGGTCCAACCCATGAGCTACGACCTACTTGACAGACTCTAGGATTTGTAGCTATATTTTATTCTGGATTGTAATGATAATGAAATTGTCTCTATTTTCAATAATGCTGTAACTAATGTTTAAATGACGTCTCTTCATGTATACATATCATTTTTGTAAGTATCATATTTGGTGTTAGTAATACATTGTAATTTTGTAATATAGAAAATGCGTCTTTCTTCAGGCTTACGATGTCACAAAACCTTCAAGTGTCTTGATTCACATTGATACATTATTCACTGTTTTTACATAAATATCTTTTGTTAATGTATTTTTTGTTTATGTTTGAATATACACGTTAATGATAGGCCTATAAATTTATGATTGAAAACCAAGTTTAAAATACAGCGATTATGTTTCCCACCGAATCTGTGTATATATTAACAATTTTCCAATGAGTTTTAAGACCGCTCATAGTAATAATTGTACATAGCAAAAGCTTTAAATGTGCCAAAGACATGTAGTCAATTATGTTGAACCGCCGCACTTCTTACTGGAATACAGAAAAAAATATTTTCTTGAACTTTACTTTTCTAAATAGTTTTATAGAAATATGTGCACAAAAAATGAAACTACCAGTGTTGTTCGACGTGAAACATTCAAAACTATAGTGGCGTCCATTAGTAACTTCATGAATGTCTCTAGATTTATTGTTGTAAAAGTTTAAAAAATGCTTTAAAAAATAAAGGTACAGAATATTTTGAATATACTAGAATATACTAGCACAGTTAAAACAGCTTAAAAAGTAAACAAACTAGTATTCTGAATTATTAGTATACGACTTACGGTTTCAGAGAAAGGTTAAATTTATTGCCCGTGGCAAACGCAGTACGTTGCCTGAGGGCGGCTTATGTTATTCTTACGAAGAATATTAAAAAATAAATTTCTTCCTTATTTCACAACCGGTTTCATTGAAACTTTGTATGCAGCGGAAGGTCACATCACCCAAAAAACCACACAAAAAAACTTGATATTCACGGGGGGAGGGGGTGGTTCCCCCATGAAATCCTAACAATAATTAAGTTTGTTTCTCTTGTTGTTATTTTTAGAAATTGGATGGGTAATTTTTAAGCAATTTATTATTAAAGGATATTTTTGAAAAAACGTTAAATAATATGATAGTTCAATTGCAGATTGTCATTTTTAAATTTACTAAGGGGAGGAAGTACATATGTGTCATTCCACTGGTACCGTTGATTTGAATTTGGATAGTGCCGAAATAGAAACTGTTTTAACTGTATGGATTTGAAGCATTTTTTTACTTTTCATCTCCAAAACTATTCATAGCACAAAATTTTGTAAATCACATATCTGTAACACATATCAAATAGCTAGAATACTTACTTAGTAGCAAACACACTTTGCAATTTGTGTTATAAAAAAGGATTGAATAGGAAGAGTGAGAAATACACATAAGCAATTAATTGAAATATTTTTTTATTATCATATGTTTACAAATATTTGTTAAGTTTATGTTCATCCTGCTGGGAGTTAAGACAATAACAAAATGTTATATAAATTTGTAGGGGTTTTAATTATTTTTCAAGATGTGTTATAAAATTTGGTCAAATTTACTCCATACTTATTCTCCGAGCAACTTTACCTCGTGCTGGTGATGAATGTACTAATTAAAAAAATTGTTTAATGTATTAAAAGCTACTATGCTAATTATGTTTTTAAGATTGTTTCCCCTCTTTTATCGAGTTATTCAAGAGGTATCTTTTGTAATCTTATTATCTTTAATAATAAGCACCTCTTCATTCATTTTTAAATATATATCATTATAATTTACATCATAATGAACAAAACATGGATACTTTGATACAACATATACATTGATTACATAAGATTTACATTTGTTTGTAAAATATTTAAATTTACAAGAACTTTAAAGTATTTTCCAAAGATTTATCGACGATAAACGATTAGAAAACCATGGTCAACATGAAATACAGTTTGGGGCTGTAAATAAGCTTTTTCTGGAATCATATTTTGTACTTTTGTATAAAAAGAATTGTTTTGTAAGCAAAGTGGTAATAAATCTGGCCTGATGAGAGGATGGAAAGTGTAAATATTGTTGTTCTTTCATTTCTCCTCCTATGTCTTTTAAACATGATTGGTTTATCCTGGTTTGATCAAGTGCTTGTAGTTTTAACCTGATACGTCGCTAATGAACGAGCTTCTATTTAGAACTATAAACTTTGATCTTTTGATCCCATATTATAATTTAGCATAGAGTATTTGCAGGGGGTTTAGTTTAAAAGTTAAAAATACAGTATTTGTTAATAGTAGATTCAAATGCATTAAGAAATGATAGTTTTGCTTCATTTTCTTTATCTTACACGGTTTTAGCGAATTTCCCACAGGGGACAAGCTATTACCGTAGGTCGCATGGTAAGACTGAAGTCCGGGACAGGGAGTTTTGCTCTATTTCCAACGGTTACCGAGATATTAACAAATCTAAACACAGTACTGTACATTGTATTTTGGAGCTCAAATGGTTGTCTTATGGAGGATAAGGAAAAGTTAATATTTCACTTATCAATCTATATTTTTGGATGAAACTTGATATTTAGTTTCATGTGGTTGAGATCCATACATTTATGCTTAAAAATCATAGTTTATGTGTTTATCATGGCAGCTAACCTGCATACCATTTTCCCATGTTAATCTTAAGGAGGATTGGTGAACTCATTTATTTATGGACAGAATAAAACTTGGCATGTGATCAAAATAAAGATATTTCATTGTAAACATGCCTACTTTTGGCTTTCCTCACCGCAGCAAATCTACATACTCTACACCATGTTAAACTTATGGAGAATAGGCAATCTCTCTTATTTATTACGGATATTGATCAAACATATTGATATTGATTTGGAAATTCACTTAGTACGCAGGTCTGCTGCAACGAGGGTATTTTTAATGGTACCTTACGAAGGTATGTATGGTAAACATAATATTTCAGATATATAGCGTGTTTTAAACACGCAAACACTAGTCTAAGCTCTATATCTATCTCTCACTAGACATTATAGATAATTTACAACTGCTGTAACCACTAACTGTTCAGCGACACACGATTTGATGACGCAAGTTGGATTGAGTTCTAACGTCGTAGCCGTGAGGTGAGAGGGTATGTTGGATATTGTTGTTGCCTCATTTGCAAACTTGTATCGAGTCAACTTTAAACTCCTTGCCGAATCATAGGGTTGAATCCTTACTCTCTACCTCAGATATCAAAAGTAACATATATTTGCATAAGTACAGTAACCTTTTAACCAGTCACTAATATTTTAATGCAAATTATTTTAAGTCGCCAATCTCAAAACTGGTAGCTCTAACGTATTATACATGCGCAAAATTAATCTATTGAACTGTTTAGTTAATTAAATAATGTCATGAGTCATGATTTTCAATTGAATTGTGAAATAACTCAATGGATAATGTGTGCTAAAAATAAATTGACATTTTAATTTTAATTGACATTTTATTTACACAGATGAAATCGAACTATAACAAAATTCACTTTGTATCTTTATTTAGATTTTGGTTTACAGATGAAGAGGGTTGTCGCAAGGGCGGGTGAGAGTTTATACAAGTTTCCAAGGGGGGCCTGAGACTAAGGGGCAACTTGCAATTTATAGGTCCACAATCTGTCTGCAAGGTTCAACTCAATTCTAGGGAGCCAATAGACAGAGATTTTTGTATTTTAAGTGAACTTAAATGATACGTGTGAGTGTGTGTGTGCGCGTGTGCGTGTGCGTGTGCGTGTGCGTGTGCGTGTGCGTGTGCGTGTGCGTGTGCGTGTGCGTGTGTGCGTGTGCGTGTGCGTGTGTGCGTGTGTGCGTGTGTGTGTGTGTGTGTGTGTGTGTGTGTGTGTGTGTGTGTGTGTGTGTGTGTGTGTGTGTGTGTGTGTGTGTGTGTGTGTGTGTGTGTGTGTGTGTGTGTGTGTGTGTGTGTGTGTGTGTGTGTGTGTGTGTGTGTGTGTGTGTGTGTGTGTGTGTGAACACGATAACTCTCGTAAAAATGGTCCGATCGATACCAACTTTGGTAGAAACGTGTATTCCTACATTTGCTTGGACAATATCTTAATCCAAATCGGTTAATCGGAATTTTTTTGCAATGAGATGATTATTTTCTGTCATTTTTGTTATGGTTATGAATTATATTGTTAATAGTTACCTAGCTATGAAATAATTTTATGGACTAAAATTTAAAATATTTTACTGTATCTTCCATGTAAACTTTATTGAGTTGCACAAGGATTATGTCTTACATTTTATTTAAAATTATAACTTTTCCTTAGTTTGACCCTGAAAATATCGACTTAATGGCTTGAGAGATTGAGACAATTTACTACAAGTACTACACTTTTATGTATGTGCTATTGTAAAACATCAGTTTAAAAATAGTTTAGTACGGTTGATTAAAATAAATTAAGAACTTGACCTAATTCATATATTTTTAAATTTGATGATTCAGATTTGTTAATACTGTAACGAATTCTTTTCGCTTTAATAAGACCCACTCAGTCCCATTTATAACTAAAAATTTGGATATTTTGATCAGATATGTTTTTATTAAACTACTTCTTTATGATAATACAAAAGACTTAAGAGAACGTACATTTTTTCTGACCAGGCAATTAAATCGTTAGGTTTCGATACATATATACAGCACACAGTACATATATTCAGTACACATAAAAATCTTTCTCTAATTAGTCTTTTCTCTTCCATTTAATTAATGTGATTTTAAGGTAGAAAATCCCCATAATGCTCACTGAGTATTTTGAAATGTTGGAGTGATTAAAACACCACGTTCGTGCAGTTCTATCGACTGCGATCATATGCTATTTAACGACAGGTATTTTACAAATCAATGATTTTTACTCATTAAATGGTTTTGTTGGTTGCTAGACCTCCCTTCAACTCCATTAAAGTTGGAAGAAAAAAAATATTAGAAAACAACAGCGATCGACCTCTTCCGCTGCTTCTGAAAACGATTCACTTTGGCAATCTAATTTCCCTCTCCGTGTTTTACGATTAGGCTGACGGTTGGGAGGGTGCGTTTGTTGGGGTTGAATGCTTTAGAACAGTCTTGAAACATTCATTGGCTGATAACCCAATGTGCACACGAGAATAGGTGTAGAAAAAGCAAACTGGTGATCAAGATTTAATGTCATGTCAATGGCATTCTATCTACTTGATCATCGTAAGTAAGTTCGGATTGTATTCTATTTAAAGAAGTATAGAATAATACTCATGATTTTCCCTTAAAACATACAATTTAAAATACCTTCCCTTACATTACAGGAATATAAGTAACCACAGTTACAAACTTCTTTGCCAACTTTCATAAAAAAGCTAAAACCTTTCATAAAAAATCTAATTAAAAATTGGAACTGTTGATTCACTAAATTTAATAAATACCAATAACCCCACAATCACATTAGTAAAGACATTTTCTGCTCCTGTATCAATGTTTTCTTAAAACTTGTCTATTGAAAATTTAATGGAAAATCATTTATTTCGTCTGTTTCTGTATTTTATTTTATATATCATGCAATCGAACATAAACGACGCAAGTTATACAAAAACGTATCGGTGAAAATTATTGAAACAAATCAGTGAAACAATTGTTTTGATTGAACGATAAATTATTAAAAATATAAAAACATAAACTAATAGGTACACAATGTAGAATGCATTGAAAAACAAGTGAAACACGAGAAGGAGTAAGTACCTCATAAAAAAGTGTCTCGTAACTGAAAGAGAAAACTATTAAAAATAAAAATGTGCCCATTTAAAAAAAACATTTTCGATGTAGTCTCATTTCAAGTATGTAAGTAAAGACGATTAGTCAACATTAATTAGCTCTGTAACCAGTGAGTGAGCTCTCTATTCCTCTCTCTTCGACAACTCTATTCTATTAGTTTATCTCAGTAACAATTTACCCTATTTGGAACTTGAAGACCATGAATAGTAATTTTTAATAAATAAAGTTATATTTATTTTTCATCCAAACTAATTAGCTCATTTATGCTTTATAGGTGTAAATGTTGGGACAAATGATTAGATTCCACCAATTTATTCAACCCAAAGTGGATTGTGGCGTTGTTTTCTACATAGAACCTGCGTGTTGATTAGCCTCTGTATCCTCGTTAGCTCAAACGCTTCACTCCACGCCTCCACGTGACCGGTGTGGCAATGTACTCCACGCCACGCCACGCCATGCCATCGAATCAAGTTAAAATAAACCATAATGAGTCTGAAAGAACTTTATTCTTTACTAGCTGACCCGGCGAACTTCGAAATGCCTAACAGAAAATACATGTTAACTTTAAGATCGGCCATGTTCTGAAGTCAAATCATTGCGGCTTCGTTGTGAAAGCATTAAACGGCCGATTATTATAATAAACCTAATATGTATTTACGTTGTAATTATTTTATTTGGCAAATATATAAACACGTGACTTTTAATCATGAAAGAAAAAAATTAATACAGTACACAATTCCCAAAAACCGTAAACTATTAACGTGGCGAATAATACTGTTCATTTTGTACATCACATATTTACTTCATATTTTTACATTACTGGATGATTACTATGGCATTGGATAGTAAAGCATATTGCTAACGGAGAGTAAACCAACAGCTGTTATAAGAAATCAAATGTTTTGATTTTAGAAAATTTGTAAACTAATTTACTCCCCATAAGGTTAACATTAGAAATTTAAAACGCTACAAAATGGAAACTAATTGAATTTATGGATACTGAATATGCCTAAAGCATGACCGGAACAGAGACGAATCCGAAAAATCAAAGATCATTAAAATCGGTCCAGCCGATCTCGAGTTATAATGCGTGTAACTAACACGACTTTGTTTTATATATTTAGAATTCATGGTTTATGGTCATTCTAGTAGAGAAGATATAAGAACCTAATCAAACCAAATAGCAATGGGGGAATTCAGCTGCGCTATCCGGCCAGGTCGATATCATAAGTTTCAATGGGAATTCTCTTTCAACAATTAACATACATACCGGTAGGTCACCAGACTCGCCGTACAATGTTTTTGGTTAGTCTGGCAACCAACCAATTGTTGAATATTCGACGGATTTTTATTTAACCTTATGTTACTGACCGGTGTATGCGGCTGAATAATATCAATGTTAAGGTTATATTGTTAAAACTACATAAACATAACTTTAACCCTCGGCTGAATTTGATCTATCTAAATGCGTAACAATAAAATAGATGACTATTTAAAAACATTAAGTTTATTAAAAACTATAAATTTATAAAGTCATTGCTCTGGAAGCACGGATTGCTCTGGACCGCGGTGTCCCAGGTACGGCCCGTGTGATTCTGGTTCGGTTAATCTGATTGTCTGCCTTTGAACAACAATAAAGCGAGATTTTCAATGTTTAGTACAAACATTGCTCACTGATTGGATGACCAAATCAGTTCTAAGCTGCTCTTGGAACTGTTTGTTGAACTATTACTTGTTGAAAATAATCAGATATGTTTAAATCATTTTTGTCTTATTATGTAGTTCTTTAACATTTTAGGAAAACATTTAGCTTGTTTACATTTAATGTAAACAACGATCACTATTTACATTAAATCTCATGGTTATATTTCTTGTAATAATTTATTTATTAATGTCTAAGATTTTCCTGGGTAGTTTTTACCCTTATATTTCATATTTCATTAATATAAAGACAGTACAACTATAATAATAATATCTATATAAAATAATCTCTCTATAATAATAATCTCTATATATAAAAATGAATTTATTTATATATGTCCTTTACGCGTTTCCAAACTACTCATCCGATCGCCATGAAATTTTAGGAAGTTGTTCTATATGTGTCCGGAAATGTTTTAGTGAGAAACATTTTTCAAAAACTATAAGTTTCTATTTCATGGCGTTTTAAATATATAATGTTAACCTTGTGGGGAATAAGTTTATATACAAATTTTCTACAATCAAAACATTTGATTTCTTAAGCTACAGCTGTTGGTTTACCTTCCGTTAGCAATATGCTTTACTACCCAATGCCATCTGAATCATTCATTAATGTAAAACTATGGAGTAAATATGTGCTGTACAAAATTGACGGCTTTATTCGCCACGTTAATAGTTAACGGTTTTTTGGGATTATGTAATTATATTTTTTATTTTGTCTGATTAAAAGTTACGTGTTTATATCTTGGCCAAATAAAAAATGATTCCAATATTTATACATATTACGTTTATTTTAATAATCAGCTGTTGTATATAAAACAACGTCTTAGTTACACCATTTATAATTCGAGAAGGGCTGGAAATATTTTAATGATTTTTGGATTCGTCTCTACTTAAAAATTTATATTATTTATACTCCAAATTTTATCTTTTCTATAAAGATTTTCTAAGTCGTATTACAGTTAGGTGTGAGTTTAGGTTGGATTCGAAAATTGTGAATCAATCCACTCAGATTTATTTGTTTTGTGAGAATGTTTTTAATATGTCTAATCGTTTGAGTATTGTTATTAACTATACCGCGAACCAGAATATCTTATCTGTTGGCAATTTGTGCGACCAAAATTTGAAACTGTTGCGTCATTTGGTTTGTGACGACTGTGACTTTATAGTTTGGTTATAGGAACACATGTTTAGGTGAACTTAAAATATTCCTTTAGACCAAAGGATCTGTACCGCCTTTTATTTGGTGTACAATTTTATAAAATTGAAATTAAAAGTCAATTCATCTTCTTAATTGAAAAAAAATTTACTTATTATGCTCAAACATTCTTGACTATTTCCAAAATCTAAAATTAATACCCTGTAACAAATAATATTAATGTAATTTCATTTACTCAGTTATACATTGAATTTTATTACATTTGATTTATAAAGGCTTCAAAATTATTAATTAACAGTATTTCAACTACTTTCAAATTAATTAGCAAGGCAAGATTTTCATTTTAATAGCTATTTAATAACTAAATTTTGATAAAAATCGTTTCTATTGTAAATATTTAAAGAACTAACACAAAATTTATATTAGGTACTCACCCAAATTTGGGGTATAATGAAAACCCCAGTGGAGACAACGTTTATGTCGGAAGGCTAAATGAGCAAGAAGGCCGAAACAGTTACTGCTTTTATAACCTCTCGAATCTAGAAGAATCTACGAAAACTCGAACGCTGATTGGTCGATCTAGTTGGTCTAACTTGCCTTGCTAGTACATGTTTAAACGTTACACGTGCTGGTATTGTACCTCACATCTATACGGTACAGATCTATGATCTAACCTCAAGATCTCATGATCTAACCTGTTTCCCATGGGGAAGTAAATACAAACATTTTTTAATTTGTGTGGTATTTTTTTATAAAAAAGAGGAACCGTTCGAATTTTTGGATAAGGTATTATGTCTCAAGTCGCTCTATAAACAAACGCACCCTTTCCCCAAAACTAAAACTACACCATTTAATTATTTTTTATATTTTAAGGTAACAGACATTATTTGCCAATTATCTTTTAGTAACTTACTTGTTATCTTTTTATAAAATTCTTACGACCCTCTCAAGAGTTTCAGGTGATGCTAAAAAGAGCCAACAAACGCAAAGCGTTCTATTAAGACGTGCCTCTTCTCTTCAAATAAACGTTCTCTTATATTGGTCCTTAAAAACAACACTTTTGAGGTGGTGCTCACTTCACATACTCAGCGCAAGTTAGTTAGATAAGTATTTACATCGGAATTGACCCATACAGAGACTACGATGCTAATGGCCAGCTCAAAATATAAAACCGTTATTACCAAATGAAGACAAACTGTTTTTCACTTTATCACAGCATGGTGAATATACTGTGCAGTATTGCCAAAGCCCGGTCGGCAGGAGGGAGGCAGTCACTTGCTATGCAGCGCACGGCCGCCATAACCACGGAACGAGCCTGATTTCAATACGTTTCTCCGTAACCGACGACGGGTCGGGAGCGAGCCAATCTCCTTCAAGCGGCAGACACGTAACACACTCAGCGTCTTCGTAATGACTGCGATTTTTCAACAAAATAAAACAAAGCAGGGAGGAAATAAAAACAAAGAGAAGGAAGGTAAGGAATCCGGTGGATCGATACGGCTTAGGTGGCAAGAGCACTGTAACTTTAGAGCTATCTTCAACATTTATGTACTGAACAGCCTAACTATGTAGATAACTATTTTTTTTTATTTTTATGTACAAAATTTAATGTCGAAATAACTGCGATGACATAAAATGTGTTTAGTTTGAATACACTATACAGATATCTATAATTAGAAGAATGATTGAAAAAAATATTAACACTTAAGATATAATGGCGTTTAGTAAAAAATCAGATAATAATAATTAAACTAATAGCTAAAACCACTATAAAAACCGATACATATGTTGAAGCCAAATATTTCACGTAACAGTAAAGCGGCTGTTAAGTTAAACTTCACTGCACGCACGCTTGTATGACTTGAGACATGTTCTATTTACTCGATGTTAGTTAGGTACTGTAGTTGCAGGCACAACAGTCTTGGCGTGAGAGACTTTAGTTAGCACCGAGCTCTGTGTAGAGTCATGACTTTGAGAACAGGATATAGTACGCAACAACAAACATTCCTGGCTATCTAAACCACATGATAGTCTCCAATTCAATCTCTGTATATCATCTCTCCAATCTCTTAAAGTCTCCAAATCATAATTTTCAATTTATAAAGCGAAAAGGTTGTGATTGCTCGTCATTGGCGTCGGCTTACTTGCCTAGTGCTGCCTAGCGCTGCCTAGCGCTGCCTAGTGCTGCCTAGCGCTGCCCCTAGTGCTGCCTAGTGCTGCCTAGCGCTGCCTAGTGCTGCCTAGCGCTGCCTAGTGCTGCCTAGCGCTGCCTAGCACTGCCTAGTGCTGCCTAGCGCTGCCTAGTGCTGCCGAGTGCTAGTACGGCGTGGTTAACATGATATCAACGTCAACAACGTGGTGCATCAACAAACGACTTTAGTATGACCTTTTCGGGGGACGTTGCAGTTACACTAGGTTATGCTTCGATTACCGGTTTTGTTCATGATTTTGTGATTTTACGTATTCTATGATAATATTTTGACAATACTGTTAATAATATAATAAATTAAATTTGGATTGTAAAGCCTGTCATCCTACATCTCTTTAAGTGAAATGTAACCTCCATACGTATCAGACATGGTTTATCCGTTGGTCTTTAAAGTGCTAAATAAATTTATAGAAGACATTTAGGAGTGAATAGACATTATCTTTAAATTTGATAGTGATATTAAAATATCTTAACAATTTTGGGTGATATCCTTAATCTCCGTGGCGTAACATGAAAAATTCTCAAAGCGGAATAGGAATTGTTTGTTTTTTTAGACATCAATGCTGCGAAGCTACAAGCACCCCGTTGACACCTGATAGGGGTGAAGGGGTTTAAATATAGAGAAATTTGTTCATACTAAACTTTTTTAAATATATAAATAATAATTTTTTCTTATACAAAAATATATTGAATTATCATTGAACACATAAAACAAAAAGATGCACTGTAAAAAAAATTACTTCGGTAAAATTGTTTCAGAGCCTAAGAAAATAGGTGAAATGAATGAAAAATACAGAAGAAATTTAGCAAAGTGAGCCTGTGGATCCATTTGAGATGCAGTAGCAATACCGGCAACATTAGACTCGACAGACAAGACTCAGCCTGGAGGCGACGTCAGAGCTCTCTGGTGGGAGCCTGAGGACATGAGATACGTCTGCCACACGACAGGGGCGCGCCAGGTGGTGAGGGTGAGGACACTACCGCACAGCAACTGCTGAGATAAAGCAGCACTCTGCTGTGCGGAGATGTAGTTCTAAACAGCAATAACAAGATTAACTCTCTCAAACAATACATAAGTTAATTTAAGCGTTCTTATCAGACGAACAATAGTTTAATAAAATACAGCCGAAGTTAAAAATGTGTTTTTGAACACAAAATATTGAATTAAATCGTTATTTGAATTTTTTTAATATACGATTATATTTTATACCTTTTACTATTTAACAATTTATGAAACTATACTTTGGAGGTAATTAAACTTTTTGGTCATTGAAATATAACTTAGTATGTAATTAGATTATATTACTGTGTTTCTATGATTTACATCTAACACAATTAATAATAGTAGATAAATTAATCTACTAAAATTAATTGTGTTATTTAAAGAGAGCAATAAGCTGTGTTAAGACGTTAACATATTATTTATATTTAGTTAAATAGCAATGTCGAGTTTTACGGATAAGTTTTTATTCTGTTTGGGTTAACCCTTAATATTCCAGTTGGTTGATTCAGTTCCAGATAATCTGATTGCTGCCTTTGTGCAGCTACAACGGCAATTGCCCATGTTTTCCACAATGAAAACATTCTCTGTTATTCCTTGAATTTTGTTTATCACGAATATAAGAGAACCTTGTTATGCACACACCCTCGTGCTTCGTAATATCCCAAACTGATGTATTTTCTACCTTAAATTAGTAAAGGAATTTGACACAGTACTTGATTGTAATTCTAATTCCTGAAGCTGGCAAATACTGTTACTTGGCAATGTTGTTCGGTTATAATCAGAGATATCCCTTACTCGTATTTCTTACAAGAAAGTGATTAAACAAATCGGCCAACCTCGCACTGCGATTTGCTCCCTCCTTGCTACAGATGTTTTCGACAGCGTATTTGTCTGCGGGTTCGCACCCCAACAATGTAACGCGAGACCGCTAGTGCTGCCTTGCTGGTGATTTGTGACCATTTGTGATATTTAGCGAGAATATTATTCTCCAGAGAGTCCCAAGGGCAAAGATTTTACCTGCCTTCTCTCTCCCCATCTCTAATGGTTCATCTAGTTCTTCAAGGTACGAGTATTTAATCTTGTTGTTATGTTAACGCACAAATATGGGCTGGAAACTTTCGTGTAACTCAATCAAATGTACCCTTGCATTGTGCTTTATTTTGACTTTTATGATTCCGAACAATAAATAATTGAAATACAGGTATTGCAGAAAACCGGCATCTCTACAAACAGTATAATCAAACGGATAATGTCGATTATAAATTTTCAGTTTAAAATCTGTATATATATATATATGTGTATATATACACGTACTATCACACATATACAGTTCACATGTTCATGTGCATACCATCTATCTGTCGTATATGATTCGAATTATTGGATGTCACTTAAGTTTATTTTTCACGAAGATTTTTGACAGGTTGTTTTGAATATCACTACTACTATCTACTATATGGAAGAGTCTCCGGTATATTGGACACATTTGTTCCAACGACCGAGTCGACGCTGTCTTTACTGTCATCTCCACCTTCACCATAAACCTTACTCTTTATCTTTATAGCTATGATATCAGCTGTGAGAATCGTTGAAAACTCTATTTTGAAAGTTGATCGACGCTCTTTTAATTTAAAACCTTCATACTTTAATACGTGTTAACTTTCAAGATGTCTTCCTGAATTAGTTAATAGTAATACTGCAAAATTTTGTACACATCCTTTTGATCCAATTTTGATAACATATCCTTATCATTCATTATTACAATACTTGATCAAAACATATTTTTATACATGCCTTGAATAAAAATCGGACACATTTAAAGACATTTAATACAATAACAGGATAGCTTTATAGGAATATTACAATTTTAATTTATATATTAATGAAAATTAATTAGTTAAACCCAAAATGTAGGCGAAAATCGTATTAATACTTACCAACTATGAATACATTTTAACTGGGCTTTAAGGTTTGTAATATACTGAAATGAACAATCATTTTAGAGTTTATAAATTTCTCTCTCTCAAAGAGCCTCTTCTCGTTTTACCAGTTAAAACCTCAAACCCTCAAATCAAAATCAAATCCAAAACTCTCAAATTACATTGAATATTTTGCCAAATAATCACACATCATCCACATCACCGCGCACACTAGAGACTGTGCGGAGCGTCGCATATGTTGAATGGCAGAAACCTCCCCTGTGCTACTTTTTATCTGTCTAAAACATCTGTCTGGATAAGGGTGCAAATTTATGTTATTTAGGTGTACGTTCTGTTTCACTGCTGGATGCTGTGATAATTTATATTTTCTGTTTAAAGATTATGCAAGCGAATAAATTTTGAGTTACTGTTTTATGCATATTAACTTGTTAAATTTCAAGATAATATTTTTCCTGTGAATAAATTCATTGTTATTTATCATCCTTCCAACCAAATGCGGATTTTTATTATATAAAAAATTATTTTTGATCAAAACTTATGAAACTATTATGGAGTAATAAAAGCTGTTTTGAAAATATTATGATGAATAGTAAGCTTATTAACTACTAAGTCATTAAAATCGTGCAATGAAAATAAAGTGTGTATTTGTGTAGCTCTATTCCCTAATAGAAGTTTGGCCGCAATTAACCGAGGAAAATATTTAGTTCTACTAAATCCTTTTTTTAAAATCATTTTTATTTATATTTCCGGAATATATATTTAGACCTTCATGTTGATTCCAACAAAGGAATAGCTACTATACGATTGCTGTAATTTAATTTATAATACAATTCATCTATTCAACAGTGGCTGCGTTTACTCTTGACACGCAAAACTTTTAATAGTAGGTTAATGGTGTTGAGTAAAAAAATCATTCTCACCATCTCAACATGGATTTAGACATGGAAAATCAACAAACATAGCACTTGGAAATCTATGTGAAGAAGTAAGTAAATTATAGGAGAAAAACAACAAGCAACAGGTATATTCCTAGACATCGAAAATGCATTCGATAGTTTAAATAGGGAAATACTTATCGAAAAACTCCTACAGCTAAACATATCCCACAATGCTCTAAAATGGCTTCAAAGCCACTGATCAAACAGAAAGCAACTAGTAGAAATAGAATATACAATAAACAATCATGAGATAAAATTTAGATCTTCACTTCAAGACACCTACCAAGAAATCCCACAAGGATCAATCTTAGGCCCAGTTCTTTTTCTCACATACATAAACTCATTCCCGTATAATCTACCCAATGATAGCTCCTGCATAATGTTTGCAGATGACACTACGGTTATTGCACCTAAAACCCTGGACAATCAAATTCTAAAACAGAAGAAATTCTACAATTATCTACAGCCACTTACAATGCAATAGACTTAAAAATAAACAGAAAAAAACAAAAAGAAAACAAACAAACCAAGAAAAAAAAAAGAATGTAAAAAAAACAAAAAAAAAAAAAAGTTCAAAAAAAGAAAAACAAAAAAGGGGACAACTCCTACAAGGATCAACTTAGGCCAGTTCTTTTGCTCACATACGATAAACTCTTCCCAGTTAAATCACCCAATATAGCTACCTGCATAATTTTGCAGATCGACACTACGGTATTGCACACCTAAAACCTCACTGGACAATCAAATTCTAAAACAGAAAAAATCTACAATTATCTACAAGCCACTTCACATAATAACCTTAAAAATACCACAACCAAAAACTGTAATTGTCAACTTTAAAAGCACACACAACAACCAAGAAATAGAAGCCAACCCTATCACAGGTCAAGACACTACAAAATTCCGTGGAATTACCCTGGACAGCATAACCACCTAGAAATCCTCCACAAAAAGCTTTCCCAAGTACTATATGCTCTAAAAGGATCAGAACAATAACAAATTAAGAAATCGCAACCACAGCATATCACGCCATATTTTCTTCCCACATCAGATACGGAATAATAGCTTGGGGCTCTGCAAGTGAAAACTCCATCAACAAAATAATAATACTTCAAAAAAAGCTATAAGAATCCTGAAGCAAACCGGACCACAGAAACACTGTAGACCCCTCTTCATCTCCCACAAAATTCTCACTGTCATATCCATGTACCTATATGAAATCATAATCTTTACCAAATCAAACCCCCCTAAACTCAGAACTGAGTTCCACAACTACAATTTACGGACTAAATCAGACTTTAACTTAAATCAACACAGGCTAAAACAAGTAAAACCCCTAACTACATGGGTATAAAAATGTTTAATATACTACCAAGGGAACTCAAAGACATAAAAAAATTTCAATAGATTTAAAAAGCAACTAAAAAAATATTTTCTAAACCGACCATATCACAAAATCTCAGAATTTTTAGAAGAACATGAATACAAAAATACATAGTGCTCACTCACACACACACACACACCACTTATACATTTACATACACCTGAAGAAAGAAGAAGGAAGAAAGAAAAAATGACGAATCCCCTGTCTCTGAGGACTGCGGAGAAGATGGTATGGTATGGTAGTATCAGTGTATTTAACAATGTAAAGATTCTTCATTAGAGATCTTAATCCTTGCGTTCTGGATTACTTTCTTACTTTGGAATCAGGATACTCATCAAATATTTAAATGATTATAACAATTATTGATACGTATTAAAATCGAGTTCTATGGAGACACTGGAACTGACCGGCTTTTGGGTTTGGCGAAGGATGGGAATGGGCTCCCTCATTTGTGAAGATCTAGATGGGAAATCTCGGTGGCTCCGAGAAGTGGAAACTGGCACGGCCGCTCGACCAGGTAGCTAGGTAGCTTCAGATCAAGGGAGAAAGGGATTTTTGTATTCCCACCCAGCCTTCGTTTATGGGATTTAAAGATATAAGATTTTCTACAGAATAATACGTCATTGAAAACATATGGCTCATATAAATAAATAATGTTTATATCTAATCTAAATACAAATACGAATATAGGAGTATACAAGAATCAGACATATTGATATATAGACTGTATTTATATAGAAGATAGAAAACAAAAGATATACAGCCTCTCATCGGGCCTAAGGCACGTTAAGCTGTTGGTCCCGGCTACATAAAGTAGTCGTCAGGACACGTCAGAGGCTCTAGTGCGGTCTAGGAACTCTTAATTCTAACTCACTCCAATAACACAGTAAGTTATTGATTTTCATGTTTTACACATTACGTATTTTATTCGCCACCTTTCAAATTGTAGATGGAACATTTTATTTTTCAGTAAGCAACAGGTATAATGAAATATGTTTGTGTATTTTGATGTATTTTTACGCCAGAACCATTTTTTAACATTTTGATGGGGAACGGTCCAAACCCCAGCCTTGGTAGTACCTAACGTCGACCTGTTGTTAGGAAGTATCGTTAATTATTGGCGACTAGTCCAGGTTCGACCCTTAGCGGTATTCGATCAGGCGACCTTCAGTTTTGAAGGCAGGTATAACCACTTCACCACCCAGCCAGTTAGTTTATGTAATTGTAAATGTAATTAATATATTTTAAGTAAATGTATTGTAGTTACAATATGCTCAGTTAACTTCAAACCAATTAATGCTACACAAAAAGCTATTTAAGCTTTCAAAACCATTTTACTTAAAATTAAGTTCTCTCTACTAGAAGATCAAGGTAAGGGAAAAGAAAAAAAATTGTTCCAAATTAATTTCCACCCTTAAACTATACGACAAAACTGCTTCTACCTGGGCCGGCGATTGTGCCAGTTTTCACTTCTCGCGCTCCCCGAATTGACCTTTCTTAATCCTTGGTAAGGATCATGTTAATTTCTACCCTTTGACCGAACACAAAAATGTGTATTAATTTCACTTCGGCCAAGATCTATAGTCTTTATGAAAATTCCCTCCAATTGCCCTATAATTTAAAAACATTAAGTATAACACTTAATTTCAATTTAAATCCTAGCTTTGTTTTAATTATTTAACACTAGCTGACCCGGCGAACTTCGTAATGCCCAACAGTAAATACATATTAACTCTAAGATTGGCCATATTCTGAAGTCGTATAGACATTCTGGGTCGCGGCTTAATGAATAACAATACTGAAACGATAACACATATTAATAACATTCCCACAAAACAAATAAATCTGAGTTTTCCAAAGACAATTTATATTTAAATATTAGATTTATTAGAATATTAGAATAAAATTGTCTTTGCTAAAACCTTCCCGGACACATACAGAGCAACTTCTAAAATTTTACGGGGATCGGATGAGTAGTCTGGCCACGCGTAAAAGGCATACATACATACATTTTCATGTATAGAGATTATCAAAACCATTATGAACAGAAGAAAAATTTAAACTTAAACACTATTATTATTATTATTTAGTAATTATTTTTTCTCCAACCTCCGACAAAGGTGAATAAAACAAGTTTTGTAGACTTTGTTCTGCTGTGAAATGGCAACATTGCATTTGACGCTTTGTAGTGTAAATGTGTCCTGAAATTGAAGATTAAAGTTGACCCTCGATAATACGATACAAACAAGGGAGAAGCGTTTACGGGACAACTCGTCGCTGGGGAGTGCGCTCTAGCGGCGCCCCACCAAACCACTCCACTGGTCTGGCGGTTCCAGCAGCGAACACATTTGTATTATGTGCTCGCTGGGTTCCAGTGGAACAGCGACAGAGAACGGTTATCAATGTCTCTCTCTCTCTCTCTCTCTCTCTCTCTCTATATATATATATATATATATATATATATATAAATGAATGTATGTATGTGTGTATGCACGTATGTATGTATGTATGCGATGCCAAACTACTCATCCCAACACCATGAAATTTTAGGAAGTTGCTCTATAAGTGTCCGGGAAGGTTTTAGTGAAAATATATTTTCGAAAACTTCATAAGTTTCCATTTAGAGGTGTTTTAAATTTCTAATGTTAGCTATATGGGGAAAAATTTTGTTTTATACAATCAAAACATTTGATTTATAAAGCCACAGCCGTTGGCTTACTTTCCATTAGCAATGTGTTTACTATTCAATGTCTTCTTGTCACGTTGATACTTTACAGTTTCGGGGGTTTATGTACCTATTTTTTATTTTGTATCTAATTAAATGTCATCCTATAAAAAAGTCCTGTTACTAACACCATTTTTATAACTCGAGAACGGTTGGGCCGATTTTAATGATCTTTGATTTTTTGGATTCGTCTCTGATCCATGTAGACTATAGGCATATTATGTTGTGTATTTAACTTTAGAGCTAAGCCCCACTGGCCTGTTAAGTTTGTATATTGTTAAGCTAATGAGGAAAAGACGTAATGTATTTATGATCCTATTCAATCATCAATAATGTGAATATTTTATTAACATCTGATTTTGTGTTGCTTTATTTTCACCAGTTGACAGCTAACATCATTGTGCTTCATTTT
Source organism: Nephotettix cincticeps (assembly GCA_023375725.1). NCBI lineage: Eukaryota > Metazoa > Arthropoda > Insecta > Hemiptera > Cicadellidae > Nephotettix > Nephotettix cincticeps. Next base: position 44,853,883 of record CM041791.1, read on the forward strand.
CAGCGAATTTTTGTTATTGTTTAAAATAATGTATAGGTTACTGGTTAGTTTGTTGTTCCATTGTAATTATTTGTTTTTTTTTCTTTCTTGAATTATATTTTTAGGAACATATTTAACCACAGTGAATTTTTTAAATTAATGAATGTTAAATTACGCGAGTATTATTATAAATAATCCGAAATTCAGATAATTTAAAAGCCGTAGTTAGGTTTGCTTTGGGTTTAGGTTGGATTGGATAATTATGAATCAATTTACTTGGATTTATTGGTTTTGTGGGGATACTAAACAGTATGTCTTATCGTTTCAGTATTGTTATTCACAATGCCACGAGAATATCTGCACAACGAAGCAGTAATGCTATTTGACTTCAGAACACGGCCAATCTTAAAGTTAACATATGTTTACTGTTAGGCTTTACGAAGTTCGCCGGGTCAGCTAGTAATCAATACAATTTACATAAACATGTAACTCGTATTATTGTATACGTTTTAAGCCAGCTTGAAACAAGGATAAGAGATATTTTGAGAACATTTTTGAAACAACAATTTGTTAAGATCCTTTTTCAATACAAAGTAAATAAATAAAGTAATTAAGTTATTTATTGCGTGATACAGTGATATGTGTCATCTCACTGATCCCGTTTATTTATAATATTTTCATTGTAAAGATATCATATAAAACTTATGATAATTGGTCCTGAGGAAGAACTGTAAAACTTTTTGGGCCAAAACAATAGGATGAATAACTTTCGAGCTGAAATTCAATTAGTGTTTGTAACAAGTTTAAAACATCAGCCGATGTTAAGTCGCACCTGAAAAGTAAACAACAAGTCTAGACAGTTGCCAGTCAACTCCGGAACAACGACCAACTTGTTCTACCAAGTGTTGTTTTGCTACAATGGAGGGTTGCAAATTGCGAGAACACGCGACTTACCCTTTGTAATATCTACGTAAAATTCGAATTTTTAGACTTAAAAATTCAAAATTAATCTTTTCACATGTTCCCAGCCATTGACAGAGATTGAGATATAGAAAACAGTAGTAAGAGTAAATAATTTTAGTTATTACTAGCCAAAGTACCCGTTCTTCGCACGGGTGAAAAAGGCTGAGAGGTGTAGGCTCTACAGATACATTTAAGTTATTGATAATTAATTCTTTATTGTTTACAAAATGACAAAACACGTGTCTAAGTATATATCTAAACATGACAAAGTAACATATGTCATATATTGGGAGAGGATAAGCACTAACGTAATATAGAGGCAGGCATCGGGAGAAAATTAAAAATCTACCATTCCACTATTTCGAACTAATAATTCACTAATTTCGATCCAGCAGTTTGTGTAAAAATTAACTTTATTTCTTTTTCTTACCGAACTGTCAAAATGTAAAGTAAACGGATGTTGACATTAAAAACTGTAAACATTGAATCCCAGGGTATTTACAGCAACCATGTCTTCTGCTTCTCGAACTGTCAAATTTTAGTGTTCACAGCTGTTGACATTCAAGTTATTTTATGTTTTCATTTTCTAAAAATGTAAACATTGAAACTTAGGACGTTCACAGGGCGTAGCCCGAGAGGATTTTAAGGAAATGAGTATGCCTATGTGTTGCATGAGTTTAAGATCTGTCTTTGTGTAAAATTTCAAACTGTTTGGTTCAGTATTTTTTGCGTTCACTTGCCACAACAAACCCACAAACCCACAAACACACAAACCCACAAACATACAGAAACCACTTCTTCTTTATAATATTATAGATAATACCAAAGCTAATTCTTCGAACTAAAAAATGATGGTGTTTTAGATACATTTATATTGTTAAAATTATGTTTACAAATGACGGTGTCTAAACATTTGAATAATATGACAAATATGGAGAGGATAAGGTTAGTAAAAGAGACATGTGGAAAAAATTAAAATCTAATTTATATTCAATAAATAATTTGATAAAATTTTGAAAAATATTTTATTTTTCTTCTTTAGCAAAATATATAAACAGGATGTGTCATTAAAAAAAAACATTGAAAATATTATTTTCTTCTTATTGAGTCTTCTGAGAAATTTTAGTATTAATTGTTAATTCAATATTTATGTTTTCATTTCTAAAAATGTAAACATTGAAATGGGATTCACACCTACGAAATAAGGAAATGAGTATACAATTTGCTGATTTAAATGTCTTTGTGTAAATCAAATTGGTTCAGTATTTTTTGCGCACTTACAACAAACCCAAAACACACAAACAACAAACCACAAACACACAAAAAAACAAACATGTTATTTATAATATTATAGATAATACAAATAATTAATTGATGTACAATAAAATTAATGTATTGTTGGAACATAGTAATTTATAGAATAATAGTATGAAAAAAATTGAATATATTATAATAAATAGATTGTGTAAGGCGTGTAAATTTGTGTAATAAAATTACTCAATGCTTAAATTCGCAATACAACAACACCCTAAATATCGTGAATTTTAAATTCAGGCAAATCGGTCTAGCTGAGGGAAGGTTAGTACTCCAAAATGTGGTGTTACATCTAATCTATTAAAAAAATTAATTTTATTTTAACCATTGAAATCAGCTGAGAAACAAACAATTTGGTAATTTGAATCTTTGTTCTATATCAATCGGTTACTGTGATTTAGAAATGGGAAAACACCGTTCTTTTGTAGCCCCAATTTTTGTCATATGGGGAAAATATTAGAATTGATATCTGGCTTATTATTTGAAATATTGTAATAAAACTTGGTATTCACCTTACAATAATAGTTAATTCGTATGTAAAATTCTAATTTTAGTATTTCCAAAGGCACCGATTACCACCACTCATCCACCGTGGTGTTCTTATGTAGTATACGTGAATGATATATCTTTGCTAAAATTATGAACATATTTTAATAACATTATGGTATATGGTTGAACATATGGTTAAGTTTAGTTTGTATTACAGTCAAATAATTTATAAAGAAATGAAAATTTGCTGACTACGCAGGTCTGCTACGACGGGGGTATTATTATAATTTTATAATGTTTAACGAATAATACTTTTTATTATAACATAATGATTTGTTAAAACTATAAATGTATTGACTAAATATTGGTTGGTGTTTTTCATACTATACGGACAAAAAATATTGAGTAACAGGCCTAAGTCTACAGAAAAAAACGAGACTGGCGTAGACTTTAAAATCTATTCCTCCTGATTTCGTCCATTCAATTGCGCAAATATTTGGGTATACTCCTAGTTATTTTCCATACAAAAACTATTTATGAACTGTAGTTCCACAACAAACGCGAACAAGTCGGGAGCTCCTGTGTGTACTGTGTACTGCTCCTACGCAAAACAAATATTAACAAAGTTATTCAATCACATCCCACATCAAAGTGGAGCAATCAATCAGAGGGCAACTCCATCAGCGGCGTTTGCACAAAACATCAACAATCTGGCGTGCTGTTGCGCGGCGCGGCGCGGCGCGGCGACGACAATCGGATTAGCTGAAACTGGATCATCTCATCCACACACTGCTATGCCGGATATGTTGCAAGGTTATACAGTATAACAATGTACGGTGCTGCATAAGCAAATATCACTAAGCGGAGTGTATATAATAGTTTAGTAGTATTCATACACAATTAATATTGGTAGAAGTACAGAACCTCCGTTTTTTATTTACGAGTTTTATAATAGGCTATTGGTTTCATTAGATAGGGAACTAAATTTAAAATTAGTCACGTTGATATGTTTGTCTAAACTGGGGATTTATTACTACTGTATTTCAATAATATAATCTGAGCTCAGTTCAGTATCTTAATTCCCTTTGAGGGGATAGGAAAAAACCTGCACTGCAAATAAGAATGGGATATTTTAGTGTATAATAATTAGCTGTTAAATTTTTGGCCGCAAGATGATGGTTTTTTTGACTAGGCGCATTCCTGATAACGATCCGGAAATAAAAACCTTCACATTCATGTGTGGAATAAAACGGGCCGGTAAATGCACTCAATGGCATCCATGGCACGGAACCTTTAAAGGAGTACGAGTAAAATAAAAATTCGTCCCCTCAGCCGTGCTCGTAGGATTGTGTGACAGTCAATGCAGGCCGTCCCTCCAGCGACAGCGTTCTGTCATCATTAATGCTCGATCCCCTCTGAAATTGTATCCGGAATTTTAGGAGATGAGCTCTCATTGTACATCTCTTTACATTCACAAAATGTGTATGAAAATAAGTTTTTAGGGGAAAAATTCATTGGTTGTGCATGAGAAACACTTTACATGACCGAGTATTATTGTTATTAGGTGGAGTAGCTAAATGATTAGTCTTAGTATAAAAGTGAATGTGAAGTTGCCTCACAAGACCAGCCATAGACGTTCAGTTTTGCCTGGACGCCGTGACTACATTCATGACAATTCCGTACAGCTTCAATAACACCGTGGATTTTATCAATGGTGGATCAAATCTTTAAACAAACCTGTTAAGTTATTAGTTTTGCAATGGAGTTTAGATTTTCCAAATTAATTACTTCTGCTGGACACAATCCCAGCTGAAAGTTCATTATCCAAAAAAAGTTAGCATTGGCAAATAGGTTTTTCATAAAATTGTGAGCAGAAATAAGCACAGTTATTTAGTAAAACTCATATTTCCACTATAACAATCTATTACGGTGAATACAATCCCATGTATATCATTGAAAATACATTTTTTATTTAAGTGAAATAATTAAAAGGTTAAAGTTCTATGTGATTTATATTCTCTACAACAGCTCTTATTTCTTTTGCGGCTCATTGAGCCTCTTGGGTGTATTTCTTTTGTTATATTTTTAACTAACTTCATCTTTTCCAGAATGTCAGGATACGTATTCAACAGTCTTTCAAGTACTTTTTTTTACTTTTTTTAACTGAAATGGCGACCCACCCAGGTAGGTATTTTAAGCCAAGTATGAATGAGGAATGAATGTAGGATGATTGTGGCGCGATCTTGTAGTCTTGTTACTGACTTAGGCCGACATGTTTCTTAGACAGGACTGTTAATTAATAGCCCAACAGCCGATGGCAAATAAGGGACCTACAGTTTAACGTGGAATCCGAACCACACCCTCTGAATTACGAATTGGTCTAATTATGAGGAGTAATAAATACTAAACCAAAAAATGTTTGATCACGTATTCGCAAACCTAAATTACGTTACCCAATCAAATTATCTGTAATTACAACTCAACGAATTCATTCTAACTATAAATTTGCACACATAAGTGAATACCTAAAATGCTATAGAAACTACCATAGCTTTTTACGAGAGCTAAAAGTCTTTGAGTTAGTTTTTCAAACGCTCGAAAAATGTAAGTGGGGTAAAGTTTTCAAATTCTAATGAGTAATTAAGTTACAAGGTCCTCTTTGATTGGACCAATCAAGCTACAGTGTTTGCACAAAGAATTAACAATCTCCTCTCTTTGAACTGGAAACAAAGCGTTAGGCCACTCAAAAATAAAAAATGATAAAAATACAGTTAAATAAGTTTGAAAAAATACCTAAATGGAGTCATATTATAAATTAATTGATAGGTTTGTAAAATATTGTTAAATTGGATTTTTTGTTACGATTTTGGATTTTGTTAGTATGGGTGAATATTATATGGTTAGAGTATGTTAAATAGGAAATGATAAAGAAGATAATTACATTTTACTAGTGTATTTAAATTACAATTCATGGGCTGGTAGCTTTACTTTGTTCACACATTTTTTAAGCTTAGTAGATATAGAGAATTTAATAATTATAGGTGATGTAAATGACCGATTAGGGGTCAAGAATGTTTTGAAAAAAATATCAGTTTGGTCAAGTAAGAAGAGTTTTATTTGAATAATTGTCTTTGAAATATTTCCAATCTAGCACCTGTTCACCTATGTATCCCGGACACCATACAAATCCGTGTTATTCCCATGTTATTTCAGCTTATCAAGGGTCAACTCCAATATCAGAACACAAACATCAACATGGCCGTGACGGATGACTATCACTATGCATCCCGGACACCACGCCAGTCCCTTTTTTTTTACTGAAAGGGGCGGATTTCTCCCAAGGCACTTCAGCCGTAGCGGCTTTTTGCGCACCCCTGTGTGGGTTGCGGCATTATCACATAGCGAAAAGCCATTGGTGATTGACGGGATTTGAACCCGGGACCTTGGGCACCAAAGCCTCGCGCTCTAACCCCTAGACCAGCGCCAGTCCCTGTTATTACCATGTTATATCAGCTTATCAAGGGTCAACTCCAATATCAGAACACATGCAGCAGCATGACTGTGACGGATGACTATCACTATGCATCCCGGACACCGTACAAATCCGTGTTATTCCCATGTTATTTCAGCTTATCAAGGGTCAACTCCAATATCAGAACACATGCAGCAGCATGACTGTGACGGATGACTATCACTATGCATCCTGGACACCGCGCCAGTCCCTGTTATTCCTTTGTTATTTCAGCTTATCAAGGGTCAACTCCAATATCAGAACACATGCAGCAGCATGACTGTGACGGATGACTATCACTATGCATCCCGGACACCGTACAAATCCGTGTTATTCCTTTGTTATTTCAGCTTATCAAGGGTCAACTCCAATATCAGAACACATGCAGCAGCATGACTGTGACGGATGACTATCACTATGCATCCCGGACACCGCGCCAGTCCCTGTTATTCCTTTGTTATTTCAGCTTATCAAGGGTCAACTCCAATATCAGACCACATACAGCAACATGGCCGTGACGGATGACTATCACTATGCATCCTGGACACCGCGCCAGTTCCTGTTATTCCTTTGTTATTTCAGCTTATCAAGGGTCAACTCCAATATCAGACCACATACAGCAACATCGCACGAATGACTTATCACTATGCATGACACCGCGCAGTCCTTGTTATTACCTTTGTTATTTTTCGCTTACAAGGTCAACTTGAGACGATCACATACAGAACATGGCCGACTATCACTATGCATCCCGGACACCGCGCCAGTCCCTGTTATTCCTTTGTTATTTCAGCTTATCAAGGGTCAACTCCAATATCAGATCACATACAGCAACATGGCCGTGACGGATGACTATCACTATGCATCCCGGACACCACGCCAGTCCCTGTTATTCCTTTGTTATTTCAGCTTATCAAGGGTCAACTCCAATATCAGAACACATGCAGCAACATGACTGTGACGGACGACTATCACTATGCATCCCGGACACCGTACAAATCCTTGTTATTACCATGTTATTTCAGCTTATCAAGGGTCAACTCCAATATCAGAACACATGCAGCAGCATGACTGTGACGGACACACGTACTGTCGTGTTTATTCCCAATGTTTTTCAGCTATCAAGGGTCAATATGCATCCCGGAAGGAATGACACCGTCTGGACACCGCGCCGAATCCCTGTTTATTCTTTGTTATTTCAGCTGGTTATTCCAAAGAAAGCAACATTGTTACTATAACTATGCATCCCGGCATCACCACGCTTGTTATTCCTTTGTTATTTCAGCTTATCAAGGGTCAACTCCAATATCAGAACACATGCAGCAGCATGACTGTGACGGATGACTATCACTATGCATCCTGGACACCGCGCCAGTCCCTGTTATTCCTTTCAAGGGTCAACACCATATAAACCATGCAGCAGCATGACTGCTGAACAGCTTATCAAGGGTCAAGTTTATTTCTCAAGGGGCACTATCACATATCAGAACACACGCAGCAGCATGCATGCAGCATCACTATGCATGACTACAAAACCGTGACGGATGACTATATCACTATGCATCCTGACGGATGACACTTACCGCGCCAGTCCCTGTTATTCCTTTGTTATTTCTGCTTATCAAGGGTCAACTCCAATATCAGACCACATACAGCAACATGGCCGTGACGGATGACTATCACTATGCATCCCGGACACCACGCCAGTCCCTGTTATTCCTTTGTTATTTCTGCTTATCAAGGGTCAACTCCAATATCAGAACACAAACATCAACATGGCCGTGACGGATGACTATCACTATGCACCCCGGACACCGTACAAATCCTTGTTATTACCATGTTATTTCTGCTTATCAAGGGTCAACTCCAATATCAGAACACAAACATCAACATGGCCGTGACGGATGACTATCACTATGCATCCTGGACACCGCGCCAATCCTTGTTATTCCCTTTGTTATTTTAGCTTATCAAGGGTCAACTCCAATATCCGCTCAACATTTACATAACAAAGTGTCGATTGCAGTATTTACATGGATCAAGCGCGCACAAACACTTAGAGGGCCGGAGATAGTAAACAAATGCTTTAAAATTTTTTGTAAATAATGGACGTGCAGTGAAACTACCTACAAGGTTTGTGAGCAGCGACCGCAAAATTCGTATGGCATATTGTTATTGCAGCAGGTTTTAAGATTGAAACTTTCTATTCGTAACTACTCATTCAATTCGTCACTATTGACACGAAACAGATACGTAAACTAAAAAATATTGTTTGAAATATTTATAGACTACCTGTATTCTCTATAGAATATTCTCAAAATGGTTTAGTAATATCTTGAAAAATGTTTTAATTTTACAATACCTGACATAAAATATGGAATCTTTTTTTTAAAAGTATCCATAGCTTAATTTCTGTGTGGAATACCAATTTAGGGTTAATCTTAAAACGGCCTTTTTACTAAAGAGTGATTATATTAATTATATGTAAAGCCCAAAACCCCTTCTCATTCTGACTCAACATCAACGGTTACTAACATGTTACTTTTTTTGAGGTGCCTAGAGACCAAAAACAATATCGTTAAAAATTGTATCTATATAATTAAATTGAAATCGATAGAAGTGATATTTAAATCGATTTTTTTAATTGTTTTAGCGTTGTTGTATTACAAGACTCTATATTTATATTGTTTTCAAATGCGCACTGAAACTGTTATCTCTTGCTGTTCTCTTGATTCTAAGGCTTTTATTGGAATAAAATGGTAATGAAGTAGCTTTTTATACAAGACTACTATACTAACGTATTGAGAAATCCCAAAATCACAAGCAACTGATCTTGTACTTGTTCCTGGGTCTTTTGCAAAGCGATTAAGAGCTGCTTATTCAACTTCATCTTGAATAACGTTTCCAACAAATCGAATATTCGTAGAAAACCTTCCACTTTCACGCAAGCAGTGATAAACGTTTACAAAAAATGTTTGTATTTACTTCCCTGTGGAAAACAGGTTAGATCATGGATATGTTTAAAGGGAGTGGTCTCAGTTCATCTAAACAAGTGTTCTTTTAAAAATTCAATGCAATAGCTCTAGTAGTTTCTATGGAAACCTGATACATTTTTTCCATCTTACAAATCGTCAATACCCCCCCCACCCACGAGCTAAGATATACACATGTCAAAAATAAGTTCATTTGGAAGCCTTTTGTTGGGATAGCGGCCTGCACTATAGTAATAGAGCCCGTAAACAACAATAATGTCAACACATTTCTGATAGGTAAACGACATGACAACATAAAACAACAATGATAACTACCTTTATAATATCGGAAAAGCTTTAGTTGTAGCGCACTATTGAAAACAAAATAAATAAACAGTCTTATAATACAACAATAACAAATCTGCTGATAATAGCTTTTTACTTCCCAATCAGCTGATTTAGTGAAAAGGAATTGAAAAAGCTAAAGTGATTTGTTTGGTGTTTAGAGTAATGTAGTAAATATAGAGTTAAAAGAATTAAAAACATTTTATGATATTTAACGCTTTTTGATATTTCAACATTTTTTAATGAATCACCTCTTTGTATTTACATATCATTTTAAAACTAAACAGATGAGGAAGTTTTTTTATTCAATAGAACATAAGAATAGAAATATTTAACTAGTTTCATTGAGCCTTAAATTTGGAAAATGTTTGTATAAAAGGTTTTTTTAGCGAATTTCTCATAGGAAAGAAGCTATTACTATAGGTCTCATGGCAAGACTTGAAACCGAGGTCATGTTATTTTCTTTTTTTTGAGGTACCCAGAAGCCAAAAACATTAGTTGTTAAAGATTATATATATATATAATATATATATAAATTTTAGGTTATTTAAAAACCGTTGCAAAAGGAGTTAAAGTTATTATTAAATTACTATGTTTAATTCATAGTATATTTACCGCTCTTTCAAATGTTGCTTTCTTTGTCTACAATACTTTGCATTCTATCTTTAAACTAATAGAGCAAGTCGTGCAATTTTTAATAACACAGCTATAGACTACGGTTAAGATCAGATATGGACTTATATACCGTACATTTTTGTTCCTTCTAATAAGTAGAGTCAACAAGTAAAATTAATGCAGTGAGTAGTGGCTCACCTGTATATTGGATACAGTGATATATGCTTAACGTTACCTTGACATTAAGCAACAGCTGTTAATCTTCTAGTTAGTGTTTAATTCACAACACTTGCTCGCAATACTTCACCCTATCCACTCTGCAAATGAGTCTGAGAAGCGTACCTCTCCCGTTGTCTCTAAAGACTAGCTAGCGGGCCAAAAGCTTTTTCTAAAGAAACTCGAGTTCATTGCGACAAACAACGATGAAGAACGTACTTCTATATATCGGTCGACCAAGAACTTTGAACCAACCTTTCTCTTCAACTGATGACATTTCTATAATAAATAATAATGAATTTAATAATATTAATAAATATAATATACAGGGTGGTTATAAAGTCCCTTTCCCCCTATCCTTTTGTTTAATTGTTAGAAAGAATAAATAACCTTTCGGAAACCATACAAACTTAATCCAAAGTTTCTTTTGAAGTCATAAAAAATTTTGAGTGCACAAAAATGGGGAATGTTGGGGACAGCTCAAAATTTCTAAATGTAAAGCCCCATCGAGATGTACCTTATTTTAACGGTCTTAAACTTCAAAGAAGATTCGCGACAAATGGGGGTCTCTACCTAAACCTAGTACAAAATGGTCACATTTCGAAAATCATTACCCTGGGGGTTTTAAGTCCCTTCCCCGTTGGCTTTTTCTACAATTTACATTAAAAGTGATTTTCAATAATGGGATACATTTTAATAGGTACATATTCTAGCTTTTGTAGTAATTTAAAATGTTGGTAGGTGTACCTTAAGTCTAAGATGTAGGATTCAACTTCCGAATTCCTTATGATAAGCTCACTATGCGACATGTCAAATACGACTGTTGATCCTGTCAAATAACATGTTGGAGCCAAAATTTAATCTTTCATTGAGGACATTATCTGGAGACTTTTTATCTCTCTATATATTTCGAACGGCTCTAAAGCGTTCACCAGGCCTATCTTACATTTATGCAGGGTGGAGATTTTCACTGCAGCTACGCACATTGTGGTTTGTACTGATCAAATGTTCAGCAAATTTTGAGCGTTGATTTTTCAATTTTGGTTTCGGCAGGTTCGATGATCCTTTTGATGGAAGACCGACCTGATTGCCCAATATATCATTTTGGACAATCGCTGCATGTTAATTAGTAAACTCCTGACTTGTCTATGTTATTATTTTTGTTTATATTTTCGGTGGAGTGGTTTAAATGATTTTCTATTTCTATTTGTTCAGTTCATTCTTTAGTATGAATTCTTTAGTATAGGCTATTGCCAAAATCTTTTGAAACAAATCTATCTGTTTAGACATAAGATAACACAAGTGAAAATGCCCGTAACGTAACTCTGCGAAATCCCATTTTTCGTGTAAAAGTTGATAACGTTTTGGTTAAATTAAGAACATTTTTAGCATGCAATTTTTAAAGACATTCCATGTTTATAATTTTAAAATAATTTCAAGTCGTCCACCCTAACGTGATGAATCCGATAAGGTTTCCATAATTAATGAGATTCTTTCTTTGCTCGTGAAGCATACATAACGTGTTTAAGAATTTTTAATAAAAGGAGGCCCTGCTATTGAGTATTACATAATCACGTTTTGACAGCTGCTATGGAATCCAGAGAGTAATGAGGGATAAACGCTCGGGGCGGTGTTGTGACAGGGAGGGGGAGGGAGGCAGGCGACACGACACCACGGGGACGTTTTGAACACAATCCATGGCTTTCTTTAGTTCTTCACCCTCGAAAAATTAGGCAAAAAGCTAAGTATCTCCTTTCTATTTCATAACATATTCAAGTCAAATCACTTTTATTTTCTCAATTTTTTAAATGAATTACATACACTTTTTCTGGAGTAAAAAGGTATGATTCAATTTAGTCAAAGAAAAAATAGTATTATTTATTATTCTTATGTTATTCAAAATATATTAAATTTACCTAAAGAAATCTTGATTTCTATGTAACATTTGAAATGTGAATCTAGTCTACATAAAATAGCCATGAGTTTGCAACTTTAAAAATATCACGTTATATAAAAGACGTTTCTGTAGAAGAAAATCCGAGAGTATGTTTAATCATTCCACTCTTTAAATCCATACGGACGATTTTCATGCTCAGAAGATTTAATTTTTCCTTATATTACTTATTAGTTTAGTATTTTTCCTTTTTCCAAATAAAAAGAATAATATAAACTGAAAACTAAGCAAACACCGATCCACTAAAGCCTCAATCGACCTTTATGCATCAGCAAAGTGTGTTATTACAAAGTTGCGGAGTTGACATTGAGGATGTGTGTGTCTTGTAATCCCTTGTAATCCGACTTGTGACGTCACTCGGTAACTTGTTGACACTTCTAATGAGATCAAATCCGCCAAGTTTGATTAAGTAAACGGAGTAGTTTCACGTTTTGAACTTGTAATCCCTGAAAAAACCCACGAGCTTTCATTACGAACAGCGTTATTTAGTTTTCAACGATTTATGTACAGTAATTATTATGTTCATTTTACCACATGTACTTACAACATGATAACAGAGGTACGCTCAGATGCAGAAGCAGGTGTATCAGTGGCTCTCTGAACTAATATAGAGGACATTATCATCCCGTTGATTAGTGTTACTGAACCACGAACTCATTATTGATTATTAGTTAATGTTACTTTCGTTCATTAATCGATAAATAGTGCGTGATTATAATATACTTTATGATATTATATATCTATATAAATAAAATTAGATTTTTGTCTGTACATTGCTCATAATTATTTATTTTTTGTTCTTTTTTACTTTTCGTGCGTTAGAGAAGCCGAAACCGGTCCTCTCTAAATTTTTGTCGGTTTGTCTGTGATGCTCCAGAAGGCATTTTACGCCGTCTTCTCCGAAAAAATGGGAAAACTGATTACAATGATACTTATTTCATATATTCTCTACATTGAAGAAAAGGTTTGTAAATGCTTGAAATCGCCCGCCGCCCCTTGAAAAGTAAATAACGAGCATTTAAAAACCCACTTCTACGCGATATTACTCGCATTTTGATCAGTTTTCAATTAATAAACCTACTGGTAATAATCAGCTGTCTTTGTAGTTTAAAGAATCAATAGAAATAAAAACAAACAGCTGTCAAATCAATATTAGTTAGTTTATATTAGTCATTGGTTTTAAACCTATTTCGAAATCATACTATATTAAAAAGTTATTTCAACGTATAACTAATTATAATAATGGTACAAATTTCTAATCTACTTACTTGTAAAGTAATGCTAAATAATGAAGCTGGGTATTTATTTATTTTCTTTGTATTGATTTGTTTAGGATTTAAGGTTTACATTTTGGTATGATGATCTTTCTTCGTTTAACTGAATCCTACAACCCGTACAAAGGACGGGCTTTCTGTTAGTTATTACTAATATTATACAAATAAAAGCAATAGAAAGCTAGGTGCGATTTTTGGATTCCTGTAACTATTTGACTCGCCAATATAAAAATGTATAGAGTACAATATGAGCTTACTATATGATATAGGAATATAATGAAAAGTGTGTTAAAAGAGTGTTAAAAAATAAAATACATCCTCTTATATGCATAAGTTAATTTTAACAAAAGCATAATAAGTAAATGTAACGGTGTGAGTTTTTGTACGTGTGTTCCATATGTATGAATATAGCCTATAAATGGATGATCTTTACCAAAAAATAATGAAAAATCCCAAAAAATGTAGGTTAAGTGCAGTAATGTAGATTTTAATAAGGGCTAATTGATAACGGGAGGAGTTTCCTCGGCCCCCGAAACGTAGTGTGGTTAAACACTTGAAGCGGAAGGAAAAGTCTAAATAATTAAATAAATAAATAATGATGCAATCTCATTCTTCGATTCTCACACTATGATAGACTTCCCTGTTGTTTGTTATGGTAGCGAATATATAGATATTGATTTATTGTACCTACGTTGTAACATTATAGATACTACCCGACAGTAGTCTAAAGAAGTGTCAGTCTCACTAAAGAACACAGTTTTTCCACCCAAAAGCTGTACAAGTTTCCATTTTAAACAATTTTAATTTTGACTATATTTCAAGCCTAAGATCAAAGAAAACGTGCCTCCGTAGGAGGTGAAGAAAATGCAATGACATTAAGGAAAGAAAACTAGAAGTAAAGTTGGATCGTATACAAAAAGTTTGCCAACAAAAGAACACGTGAAGCGGCGGAGCAGGCTTAGGCGGCTTCTCGGAGCGGGAAAACTTTTAAATTAGTAAAATATGTTTGGAGGTGTTTAGCAAACACAGATTCCGACAGAATCTAACCTTGTTAGGTCCTTCAGAGAAAAAATAAGCTCAATATTAATAGGTTTACTTTACTTCTTCTTTCTCTCGTAAACTCTTTTGAGAAACTTAAAATCCCTATTTTGCAAGTATATCTTGGAATACATTCAAAAAATATCAAACAAATTTTAACTCATTTGTTATTACAAACGTGTATCTAATATAGGCCTAACACGAAAACAATGTCGGCAAGAGGAAAGCTGGCCCGCGTGTCAGGACACATTATATTAATGTATTGTGGGAAGTATACACACGTTTTGCAGGCACTTAAACTTAAATGTTATTTAGTATTTTTGAATGGATTTTAAAGAGTGTTTTAAAGAGGCGCAACAGGTAAATTTCATTTAGTATTATTTAATTTTTCTTACATCATAGTATTTTTCTTTTTAAACACTTTTTTTATTGTAAACGGAGGAATATATTATGGATTGAACATATTTTTGACATGGATATGTCGTAGCTCTGGGGGGGGGGTGATTTTTAAGATGGAAAACATGTAACAGGTTTCCATAGAAACTACTAGAACTATTGTATTGAATCTATATAAATAAAGTAAACCTCTGGCTGACAGTACAATAATTATAATATAGGTTCTATTATAGTTTTCATCGATGTGAAATCTATGTTATAGAACGTTGAAAAAAAGAATAACAATTTACAATTGGTAACAATATATCTTATTTGTTTTACCCCCTCCCCCATTAACTGTGGTGGTGTTCAATTTTTACTTGATGTAATTTTAAATTTGAGTAATTCAAGTTATCCTACAGAAACAATGTTAATCATGGTAAGTGGTCCGCAGCAACAGCTCCAAAGTGACTAGTGTGTGTGTGTGTGTGTGTGTGTGTGTGTGTGTGGTTATCAGACCCTTGGGAACGATATAACACGGAGAACAAGAACCAATCCGGCAACTTGGAGGTACAGTTGTAGGGGGACACACATCAAGGAACTTTGCTACATCGCCACACGCTCCGCACGTATCGATTGCGAGTTGCGACTATACAGTACTGTCTGAGCCTGAGCAGACGTGTTCAATGAGCTTTGCTTGACAACTTTAAGCAAATCGTAACAGTAAAACTCATCCTTAGATTTACTCATTAGCAAAAACGTTTTATAGATCAATCAAATAAAATATATAAAGTCCATTTTTATCAGCTACTACTTGCTGAAATATAAGTATGTGTTATAGAATATCATAAATCATACGAGAGTTTACTTGTTCTCCATAAGATTAACATGGGAAAGAGTATGCAGGTTTTTGGCCATGAGAAACACATAAACTATGATTATAAGCATCAATTGTTGGATATTAATCATATGAAACTAAATACCAAGTTTCACAATGTTGATTAATATGTAAAATATTAACTTTTCCTTATCCTGCATAAGATTTACATTGGAGCCCCAAACTACAACGTAGTGTTTTTAGACTTTTTAATATCTCGGTAATCATTGGAGATAGAGAAAAGCTTTAAAATACTAAATTGTATATTTTTGGGCTAATTCTAATGGTAAAAAAATGAAAACCCCATTTTGGGTTAGGTCTACAGACCCCCCAAACCAATCGTTCCGGTTGACCGATATATCGATTACGAACTCATCAGAGTAAATGTACCAATACACAATACCAATAACACAAAATTGAAATCACTTAGGCTATGTCTGAACTACACTGAATGACACTTAGTTCTGTCTACTCTTGCTCTGCACATTCCCTGTCCATAGTTATCATGAAATGAAATGGCATAATGAGGTTCATTTTAGGTCCACGTACTGTATTAAACATTTCTATAATTTGTTCATACTTTGATATTGTACTCGTAAAAGATTTAAAACACATGAATTGTCAAAACAGAAACATACCTGACTAATTCAAAATAATCTAAATATATAAAACAAAGTCGTGTTAGTTACACGCATTATAACTCGAGAACGGCTGGACCGATTTTAATGATCTTTGATTTTTTTTATTCGTCTCTGCTCCGGTCATGCTTTAGACATATTCAGTTTCCATAAATTCAATTAGTTTCCATTTTATAGAGTTTTAAATTTCTAATGTTAACCTTATGGGGACTAAGTTTGTTTACAAATGTTTTACGATAAAAAAATTTGATTTCTTAAGCTACAGCTGTTGTTTTACATTCTATTAGCAATATGCTTTACTATCCAATGCCATCTGAATCATTCTTTAATGTAAAACTATGAAGTTAATGTGCACTGAACAAAATGAACAGATTTATTCACCACGTTAATAGTTTACGGTCTTTTGGGGATTATGTATTTATATTTTTTATTTTCTGTCCGATTAAAAGTCACGTGTTTATAATTATGATGGAAAAATAAAAAATAATTACGGTGTTTATACATATTTCGTTTGTTATAATAATCAGCTGTTGTATATCTTTCCTATAAAAGCCGTATTACAATTAGGATTTGTTTGGTTTTAGGTTGGAATAGAAAAATTGTGAATCAATCCACTCAGATTTATTTGTTTTGTGGGAATTTTATTAATATGTCTTATCGTTTCAGTATTGTTATTAACTATGCCGCAACCCAGAGTATCTATTTTTTCACAACGAAGTCGTAATGCTATTCCACTTCAGAACAAGGCCAATCTGAAAGTTAACAAGTATTTACTGTTAGGCGTTTCGAAGTTCGCCGGGTCAGCTAGTTTATTTATATATGAGATTAGTTTATCTGTTTTATGTTTTCAGATTTGTAACGATTGAGTGGTTATTCACTGGTTATACATATTTTTTAGTGTGATATATTTGATCAGAAACGTATTTGAATGTAAATTTGTTTTGTATATTTTATTGATATTTATAATATAAAGTATAAAGTTTATACTAAAGTTAAAGTACTATAAAGTTAAATATAAAGTTTAAAGGGTTAATTTATTGAGAGAAACCTATGAGTATTTAAATTGAATATTGAATACATTGTCATTTTTCCGAGTGACTGGGTGCTTCCCCCAGTTCAGTTTGTGATGGAATGGAACTTCAACGGGCTTATGTAAATGTATGTAAATGTCGATGGCTTTAGGTAAGGGATGAAATGGGAAAGGGGGTGAGATATCTGGGTGACCACAATTGAGTACAGTGTTGTGGAATATTAGCTAGTGTTTTCTAGCTCCTTTTAGAAGTGGCAGAAAATATTTAGAATACCAAAAGTCTACAAAGAGCTTTATAACATACTATTTTATTTTGGTACCGTACACCATAGATGAACATCTACATTCATCGGAAAAAAGATCCAACAAATATTTTAAATTCAATGTTACCACCACATATTCACCCAATCTATGATCAAATAGAAAAAATAAGAAACAAAAAAACATAAACACATATACATACAACATCCATCTCCTCTCTTCTTTACTTTTCAAAATTAACCATATGACATTTATAAATTTTATTTACATCAAGGTTATGTTCTTATTAATACACCACTTGATAATGGACTGAGTTCTGAAACATGTTGTGAATTTTTAAATAAAATAATTTCTCACACAAAAAAAGGGTACTAAGTTATGCATAATTATTTAATATATATATATATATATATATATATATATATATATATATATATATATATATATGCGTGTGCGCGCATGTGTGTGTGTGCGTGTGTCTGTGAACACGATAACTCTCCTAAAAATGGTCTGATCGAGACCAAATTTAGTAGAGACGTGTATTCCTCATTTGCTCGGACGAGTTCGTAAACCAGACATAACGGTCAATCAAAACGGATATTTTGGGGGGTTGGGTTTTTTTTTAGTTTTTCATATGTAATCCAAAAAATTTTTAAATTTTATCTTTGACCATTAAAATTTATGGTAATTCAGGTTTAGATTCAGGCGTTTATTCCAGATGTGATATTTCCATGTAAGTTTACTATCGAAATACATGCAATATTTTACTTCAGTTAGTTGTGGAAGACGAACATTGTTCAAGGAAGCAGGTAGGCACATACTGGTCTTATGGGTAAATGTAACATGGGCTGATTTTCCTTCATTTACTTTTAGGTGACATCGTTTAAGCCAATCCTATAAACAATTTATAAGGTTCTTTGGGGAATTGCAAAGGCAGCCAAATTGTTATAATGGAAACCATTATAGCAGTGTCATCTGCAAAGGTGGCCATTTCAGACTCATTGGTATGTCTGCTGTGCATAATATATAAAGGACAGATCCTAATACACTACTTTGAGGTACTCCCGAGTGTATGCTGTGGAAGCCCAAGAGAAAGTCTTTAAGCTTGATTTACAAAAATCTGTTACTCAGGTAAGACCTGAAAATATTGAAGAACGTATGTGGTAGAGTTTACTTTATTTTATCGAAGAGCAGACCTTATCGAAGGCTCGACTTACGTCTAAAAATACCGCCTTGCAGTAATGTTTATTTTCTAGGTCTTCTTTCATTATATTGGCTACACTGTGAACCTGCTCGATCGATGAATGTCGTTTCCTAAATCCAAATTGGCGACTAGGAATTAATTCATACTGCTCAATGAAAGGAAGTAAACGTTTTAGAAAAAATTTTGATAGAGGAAAAAGAATAGGTTTTCCAGGCTATTGTATCAAAACCATTTGAGAGATTTTCGATTGGGTTGGGGGAAGTATTCTCTTAAAATTACATTTAAAATAAATGTTAATAACACAAAAGCTGCTCTAGGAAGTTCTTGAAAGACCAGTTATTAAGTCATATCCAGGGGATTTCCTTGGATTCACTTCTTATAAATAACATTTATTACTTGTTTTGTTGTAAGTAACTGATTGAAGCAGCAGATCCATTTGTGTTGGGGTTTTAAGAAGTTTATCAAGTTCATCAAGTAAAAGATTTTCTTTTTTGAAATAATTCATAAAAGCATAGTTCTGATGTTCCAGATTAAGATCAAGTTTGGTTTCTATCTTAAATAGTTGATATATAAGTTTTTTGTATATACATCTACATTCTTAAAAATATTTTTTTTTTTTTATTTTATTATTTTTTTGTTTTTTATAAAGTTATATTTAGTTTGTATCTGTATATTCTTATATAGTTGTTTTTGTATTCATTTCCCTTGCTTTTTCTAATATAATTATTAGTTTTTTATTGAATTTTGTTTATTTTGATGAGTACAAATCGAAGTTTCGACTTTATAGTAACTATATATAAAAGTATATATATATTGATATTTAAGTTAAGACTTTAATATTAATATATATATATATATATATATATATATATATATATATATATATATATATACCTTGCTCGTATTATAGTATTGGATTTTCATTCTAAATATACACTGTGATGCAAATAGGTAGGTAATTAGTCTCAACTGAATTGCCAAGAAGAGGAAACATTATTAGTTGAGTTTCATTGATTTCATTTTATTCAGTAAATAGCTTAGCCATAAAAATGTTCGTTAAATATTAGTAAGACTTTTCACAAAATAGTAACTCATTTCAGATGAAGTTTGAGTGCTAAAACATCCAATACTCATCTTGAGTGCCAAATTCATCTCTGTCAATTCAACAGTGATGGATTTGAGTTTCAGCAGTTTTTTTGTAAAAAGTTATCCAAGACTCTTCACTGCCAACAGGGTGATTGGATGAGGAAAACACTATACGTAACTGTAACACACCAAATCAGCAGGAATTTCTTAAAATTAGATTGAGTACATTTAATCCCATCACACTTCATTTTCAAATATTTTTAGCGAATTTCCCATAGGGAAGAAGCTATTACCGTAGGTCTCATGGCGAGACTTAAGCGCGGGACAATGTTATTTTTTCTTCTTTAGGTGCCCAGAGTCCAAAAGCAATAGTCGTTAAAATTTATATATATATATATATATATACATATCGGTCAATGGGAACGGGTAGTTTG
The DNA here is from genome assembly GCA_023375725.1 of Nephotettix cincticeps. Taxonomy (NCBI): domain Eukaryota; kingdom Metazoa; phylum Arthropoda; class Insecta; order Hemiptera; family Cicadellidae; genus Nephotettix; species Nephotettix cincticeps. Next base: position 44,874,458 of record CM041791.1, read on the forward strand.
GGGGGGTTTTGTACCCCAAAATGGGGTTTTTTGCGTTTTTCACATGTAATTTTTAAAAATTTATAATTTTATACTTCACCATTGGAATCAGCTTAAAAAACTACACAATTAAGTTCCTTCAAGTTTTTCTCTATCTCCAACGGTTACCGAGATATTAAAAAATCTAAACACAGTACGTTGTATTGTGGGGCTCCAATGTTAATCTTATGGAGGATAGGGAAAAATTAATATTTCCCATATTAATGAATATTTTTGGATAAAACTTGATATTTAGCTTCATGTGTTTGAGATCTATCCATTTATGCTTAAAAATCATAGTTTATGTGTTTATCATGGCAGCAAACCTGTATACTCTTTTCCCATATTAATCATATAGTGAATAGGCAAACTGCTTTATTTATGGACAGATGTTGATGAAAGATGATATAAATGCTCAAAAAATTAATTGTTTACGCTAGAAACACCTACTTTCAGCGTTCCTCACAGCAGCAAACCTACATACTCTTTCCCATGTAAATCTATGGAGAGTAGGCAATACTCATATTTATTGAAATATAATGATCAAACTAGTCATATTATTATTATTATGTTATTGATTTGGAAATTCACTGAGTACGCAGGTCTGCTGCGACGGGGGTATTATTCAATATGTTAGGAAAAAAATTGTGAGTGGAACATTTCTTGTATAAGAAACATTTTTAATCAACTGTCATGAAAATATTAACAGGAATGAAAAGTCTGACGTAAAATTTACAAGAATTCCAGGCAACTAAGTTATGTAATTAAGTCTGGATATTGGCTGTTAAAAACCACATTTACTTTAACGATATTACAAGACTGCGCTACTCTGCAAGAACACTTGACTCTTGATTGCAATTTTATAACATTGTACAACACTAAATTGAATTTTAAATTAACTTGATATCATAAACAAATTGTATTAATTTGTAATAATATATTTAATACTAGCTGACCCGGCGAACTTCGTAACGCCTCACAGTAAACACATGTTAACTTATAGATTGGCCATGTTCTGAAGTCGAATAGCAATACGGCTTCATTGTGAAAGGTTATATATTCTGGGTCGCTGCATAGTGAATAACAATACTGAAATGATAAAACATATTAATAACATTCCCATAAAACAAATAAATCTGAGTGGATTAATTCACAATTTTTAAATCCAATCCAAACCCAAACGAAAACTAACTGTAATACGGCTTTTATAGGAAAGATATACAACAGCTGATTATTATAATAAACGTAATATATAATCATTGTAATTATCATATAAACACGTGACTTTAATCAGACAGAAAATAAAAATATAAATACATAATCCCCCAAAACCGTAAACTATTAACGTGGTGAATAAAGCTGTTCATTTTTTACAGTACACATTTACTTCATAGTTTAACATTAATGAATGATTCAGATGGCATTGGATAGTAAAGCTAATGGAAAGTAAACCAATCAGCTGTAGCTAAGAAATCAAATGTTTTCATTGTAGACATTTTGTAAACAAACTTACTCTCCATAAGGTTATTTTTTCACTAAAACCTTCCCGGACACATGTAGAGCAACTTCCTGAGTAGTTTGGCAACCCATAAAGGACATACATACATACAGATAGACATACATTCAATTTTATATATAGAGATATGTAGAACAACATTAATGAGCTTATTTTACTCGTGAATCTTTTTGATTTATTAGTTTTCCTTGCACACCCCACATTTTATACATTTTATATGATTTTTTAGCATAATCATATTGATCCCAACCACATGAAGCTTGATACCAAGTTTCATCCAAAACTATTGGTTAATAAGAGAAATATTCATTTTTCCTTATCTTCCATAAGATTGGCATTGGAGCCCCTAGATTTTAGATTTTTTAATATCTCAGTAACCGTTAGAGATAGAGAAAAAACTTTAAGAAACTAAATTGTGTAGTTTTTTGTGCTGATTCTAATGGTGAAAGATAAAATTTGAAATTTTTATAAATTACATGGGAAAAACGCAAAAAACCCCATTTTGGGGTACAAAATCCCCCCAAACTAACCGTTCCGATTGACCGATATGTCTGGTTTACAAACTCCTCTGAGCAAATGTAGGAATACACGTCTCTACCAAATATGGTCTTGATCGGACCATTTTAACGAGAGTTATCGTGTTCACAGACACATATATATATAAATTTTAACGACTATTGTTTTTGGACTTTGGGCAGATAAATACATAAAATACCCCCGTCGCAGCAGACCTGCGTACTCAGCGAATTTCCAAATCAATAATATAATAATAATAATATATGACAAGTTTGGTCAAAATCTGTCCATAAACATGAGAATTTTTGCCTATTCTCCATAAGATTAAAATGGGAAAGAGTGAGTAGGTTTGCTGCTGTGAGGAACACTGAAAGTAGCCATTTATACCATCAAAAATTTTATTTTTAACATTTATACCAACTTTCATCAACATCTGTCCATAAATATAGGAGTTTGCCTAATCTCCATATGATTAACATGGGAAAAGAGTATGCAGGTTTGCTGCCTTGATAAACACATAAACTATAATTTTTTAGCACAAATGTATGGATATCAACCACATGAAGCTAAATATCAAGTTTCATCCAAAAATATTAGATAATAAGTGAAAAATTAATTTTTTTTAATCCTCCATAAGATTAACATTGGAGCCTCAAAAATACAACGTACTGTGTTTAGATTTTTTTATATCTCGGTAACCGTTGGAGATAGAGAAAAACTTTAAGGAGCTTAATTGTGCAGTTTTTTAAGCTGATTCCAATGGTGAAATATAAAATCAGAAATTTTTTGAAATTACATGTGAAAAACGCAAAAAACCCCATTTTGGGGTACAAAACCCCCCCAAACTACCCGTTCCCATTGACCGATATGTCTGGTTTACGAACTCGTCCGAGCATTTGTAAGAATACACGTCTCTACCAAATTTGGTCTCGATCGGACCTTTTTTACGAGGGTTATCGTGTTCACAGACACACACACACACACACACACACACACACACACACACACACACACACACACACACACACACACACATATATATATAATATATATATATAAATTTTACCGACTATTGTTTTTGGTCTCTGGGCACCTAAAGAAGAAAAAATAACATGGTCTCGGGCTTAACTCTTGCCATGAGACCTACGGTAATAGCTTCTTCCCTATGGGAAATTCGCTAAAAACATGGACCCTGGGGGCCGGGCTTTAGTCTTGCCATGAGACCTACGGTAATAGCTTCTTCCCCATGGTAAATTCGCTAAAAGAATCATGATTATCACAATGTTTTAGCGAATTTCCCATAGGGAAGAAGCTATTACCGTAGGTCTCATGGTAAGACTTAAGCCCGGGACCATGTTATTTTTTTCTTCTTTAGGTGCCTTTAGGAGACCAAAAACAATAGCCGTTAAAATTTTTATACATATATATATATATATATTTGTGTGTGTGTCTGTGAATACGATAACTCTTGTAAATAAACGGTACCAGTGGACTGACACATACTTTCTCCCTTAGTAAATTTAAAAAAGACAATCTGTAATAAAACTCATCATGTTCTACTAAGTTATTCTAAATATCATTTAATAATTTATTGTTCAAATTGTATAGGGGAAAATTTAAAAATTTGATTTTTTTGACATTTAAAAGCCCATAACTTTTGAACCGTCATTTTTACAGATATGCGGGTGGTGTCAAATTGTTTAGTACTCTGTGCACTATAAACTATCAAATTTCAATCAAAACCGTTAGAGCCGTTTTTGAGAAAATTGGATTTTTCACTTTTTTAAAGTGATTTTAGGGGTGAACTAACCTTAAAAATAAAAAATTCAAAAAAATGAAGAAAAAACGCCTGGAGATACGGTGAATATATAATATACATGCCAAATTTCATCTAAATCGGACCAATGGGGTAGGCTGTGGCACTGTACACATCCAGACACACACACACACACACACACACACAGACGGACAGACATCACGTCAAAACCCACTTTTTTGGATTCAGGGGACCCCAAAACGGATATATCCACCCTCAACTCAAATTCAAAAATTTTGACGAAAACAATACTTTCTTCATACTATGTATTAGGGGAGAAAGTAAGATGGTCCGATTGAGAACAAATTTAGAAAAAATAACAGAAGAAAGAATAAATAACATTATTCTTTCCTTTACTCATTATTATCTTTCTAAACAGCCTTTAGAAATTTTTCACTTCTTTATCAAAATCATAATTCAATTTTGTAAAATTACCTTTTTTGTGTTTTGCACTTTTCTGTATTTTTGAACATAGCACAGACATTTTATAATATTTATTCAATTTCATATACATTTACATGTAGGGAATTAAATTCTCTATAATAGATTTTCTATAAAAGGTAGTTTGTAACCATACAGAACTTTGACTTCGGAAATTTATGCTCACAATTTTGTTTTTTTTTACTTAAAACAAATAAAAAAAAGTAATTATTTTGCCACTTTAATATTACTATATTCATTACAAACAAAATTATTATGCGCATAATAATTTGACTCTATTTACTCTGATTTAATATATAGTACCTGGTGACCGAGCTTTGCTCGGATAGAATAAGACATGTTTTTACAAGTTAATTAGCAAAATTTAAACAAATTTACTGCCCAATGAAAACATTTATGTGGTTGAAATAAAACCGATTTAATACACCATAGTTAATATAGCACTGAACAAAAAGTATCGCCCCTGGTGGGGATGGAACTCGCGGCCTATAGTTCTTGAGGCCGACACGCTACAACTCGGCTACGACGTTAGTCAATTGAGCGATGCCGTTTAACGTCTTTTAGCCAAAGCCGATCATTTACTGTTTAATTATCCATACCGTTATTATTAGCCTGTGATCAACTGATTTTGTTATAAACGGAATGAGGATTGAAAAGCAAAAGAGAAATTTAATTTACATCAATTAATTGGTTTGTTACAGAGGCTTCAAGCAATACAACGAATATGTTTTCTATCAAAACACGGAAGATTTTGGAAATACTTTTTTACTTTTATTTCGCACAGCTATGTTATCCTTAAGTTTTTACAAATTGTTTAGTAACCTGATAATTTTGTATTTATTTAATTCATAAAATAAATATTAATGCATAGTCTCTATATTGTTCCCCGCAGTCTTCAATCAAGAACTGTCAAACGGTTATAAACAGCTGTTTTGGTTTGTATTGTTTACATTTTATTCTCCATAAGCGTAATGTTAAATTTTTAGATTTTAAACTTAATATTACAGTAAAACACGAATTTTCCTGGACATTAGACCTATCTAGAACTTATTTTCTACTCGGAAATTAGTTATTTCCAAAATTTAAAGAAATTACTCGGTGCCGTTTTCTAGATCCGTTTGCAAATATATATATATATATATACATACAAACCTTGCTCGTATTATAGTATTGGATACATAGTTATATACATAGTTTTAAATCACTAAATTTCACCCAAAAAAACCCCTGACTGCAGTGAACACATGCCACTACAAAACACAGACTCCAAAGGATTAACGAGTTTGCCTATTCCAAATATGATTAACATGGGAAGAGAGTATTATGCAGGTTAGCTGAGATGATAAACACAATGACATAAACAATGATTTTTAAGCATAAATGGTTAAATCTCAACCACCTATAGCTAAATGCCAAGTTTCATCCATAAATATAGAATAGTAAGTGAAATATTAATTTTTTTTTATCCTCCATTAACATTAGCTTTTTCAGCTAATTCTGATGGAAAAAGATAAAATTTAATTTTTTTTAATTACATGTGAAAAAATAAAAAAGCCAATTTTGGGGTACGAACCCCCCCCCCAAATACCTCCATTTTTAACACTTACAACGTAACATAATTTTTAAAATGCTAAGAGAAACATACGGTCAATTTGACCGTCACTGTGCTTTATTGGTGTTTAGTGTGTTTATTATTGTTTTTATGAATCATTTGGCAATCACATGAGTAACAAAGGATGTTTTATAACATTTTATGACAAATCATATCTATAACGCAAAGATCATGTGACAGAAAAAAATGAAACTCCAAACTCCACGCTTCAAGACGACCAGCCAAGACGGCCTCGGGAAAAAATCTGTATAGGATTGTTGCCCAAGGCCATATTTGTGGTCTAACAGTATGTAATATAGCTGTTATTTTACTTCTAGCAGGTGTTCTTTTGTTTGTTGCGTTTTACTACAGCCTTTTACCGATTATACAAGGTATAATTACAGGTATATTCGACCGACGATTGCCAGCCGGTAAGCGAAACACGCGGTAAATCTGATCGACCGTAATCACACAATTCGTCTAATATGTACGACAACGTTGCGCCAACTAGTTGGAAATGACCAAATATTACAGAGAGGGGTTTGGGGGGAAGGTACTGGGGGTGACAGCCGTCAAGGTCAAGCAGTTTAGCCACTATTACGTAGTAAAATTACCGATCGGTCAATTTGACCGATGTTTCGTTTTAAGTGTTAAGAGGGTAAATGTTGATGTTCCATCAGGGAGGAAATATTGGTACACTCTCCGGTGTGTGGGACTCTCACCCACTAAAAACTCCTCGCCTAAAAACCTCGCCTCAGGCTGAAATCCGCCTTGGAAGCACCTATTAAGTTCTATTAGATCAAGGCGGAGCCTCATATGTGAAGCCGCATGGCTACAACACCTCCTTAGCCACCTGAGGAAGGATGAAAGCTGGTTTTGATCCTCTTCTGTCTTTTTTCTCTTGAGAACGTTCTCTACATACAGTAATACCTCACCAGTTCTCAAGAAATGTCGCCCAAATACCTCTTATGATTAATCGATATGTCTGGATTATGATCTTGTTTGAGTAAATGTGAGAATACACACATCTCTACCAAATTTGGTCTTGATTGCACCATTTTACGAGAGTTATCGTAGTCACAGACACACATATACAGTATATACAATTTTTAATGACTATTGTTTTTTGCTTCTGGGCACCTCAAAACAAAAAAGTAACATGGTCTCGGCCTTAAGTCTTGCCATGAGACCTACGGTAATAGTTTCTTCCCTATGGGAAATTTGCTAAAAGCTGTCTTGTAACCAGTAAATTTAATCACTTGACTACAAAGGTTTTCACTTAACTAGAAAAAGGTTTATGGAACGGAAATTATCAGCACTATTGAAATCAGAACTAGACCAGGAACTTGTAGGCTAGTATCTTCATAAAACGGGTCCAGGAAACTTGAAAAGATCACTTTACCTTAAGCTTCTGTTTTAATATGAAGAAAAATAATATCTTATTGTTGAGATGACTTTTTAGATGATTTAGTTTATCCTCCAATGGCCTGTGGAGAATTAAATACTTTTAAAATAAAACTATCATATACTCGAAACATCATTATTCACCCTTTAACCGGCACCCTTTTACACATCATTAATATTGACAATAATGCCTTGTGGCGAAAGTTTTACCTTTTCATCTATCAATGACAATAATAATTTGTTGAACAATTATTTATGGGTAAAGATTAGTAAACTCAAAATATATATAAATAATACCTTTATTAAATATTTACAGAAAATCACTGTAAAACAATCATGATGAAAGTTTCATTAACAGATAAAAACAAACTTGCACAATAAACCTCTTACACCACTAAAAAATCTCTAAAAAATATTGTTCAGAATTAAATTAGGTAAATAATTTGTTTAGAATGGTTTGAACCTAATATAAGTAACGTTATGTTCGTTTACATGGTAATTCATGGCCTAAATAGTTGGTTCAATAAATCATTTATTGAAAATTTTAAATCGAATTATATTTTGTATAAAATAAAGAGAAGGGTAGAAGATCAAAATGGCAGATTCTTCAATCGCTAGAAGAGCTACCATCAAAATAACCTGAAAACAAAACAAATTTTAACAATAGTGCAAAACTTGGTTTTTTTCAAGGAGGATTGTCTGTAGATAGTTGTCCAAAAAAGTGAAATTTTAATCCAAAAAAATCCAAAACGTTAACCAGATCTAAACAAAAAAGAATAAACTTGCAAATGCATCACCAAGGCACTAAGGGCACTCACTTGGTAACAATTAGGGTCTATTCTTAATACCACTGACTCTTGGACGTATATCTTCCAAGTAGCTTGACTATTGGCCCTGTCACGGAGCTCACATATTGCCTTTTATCACTTTCATCTACGCCATTCATTTTTATTATTTATATCTATAAAAGAGGATGTTTGTATGTATGTTTGAAGTTTATGCACTCGGACACCGTTGGAAGATTTGCCATGAAAATTGGTACACTGACGTAGAATTTCAATTTTGTAGTAGCTAAATTGGGTTTCACCCTAAAAGCCCAAAAAGGAACCCATACTGTGGTACCAGAACATTGTTTACATTATAACTATTTTCTTTTAAACATCTGATTGCTTTACTATATCTGTTAGTTGATGATATACTCCAAAGATTGAAGCACTTGCATTTGTTTATGTTTTTAATTTTGTTTACATTTTGGTTTTCATTTAAGGTTATGCGAGTGACTAAACAATTGACATTTTTTTACTGTGACTTCTTCTTGCTCATTTTGCTACTATGTTACGTTATTTTAGTTTATAATGGTATGAAATTTCACACGCACATTCCCTACACCGCCATTAACTGTATTCTAATTAATAAGGACTACCGACAACAACCATGAGGGCCTGGGAGCCCCCAGCTAGCGAAGCTAGTATTTTTATAAATTTCGACTCCCTCTACTCCAGAATATTTCTTGGAAATGAGTCATCCGCGCGCGGTCGCATTTTTCATGGCATAAATCGACAGGATCGGACGTTTTGTTTTTTTCCAGTCTAAATATAATTAAATAAATAACATCACAAACATAAGTTCAGTTTACAATTGCCTTCAATACGGATCTTCCGTGAGGCAGGAAATGGCAACTTCGGTATGGGAATTTTGACTCATGCGGATGGGAGGACAGCACTGGAACTGGTAACGTCACCAGATGCTCTACGTAGTTTCAGTTAGTTGTTCTACTTCGAGCAACAGATCAGTTGTGGTTGTAATGTTTATGAGGAAATGGCATGATTATGCGTTCAAGAAAACAGATTAAGCTAAAAAGCCGAAGAATATAATAGAATTCTAATAATATGTATTGTAAATTCAAGATTTTTATTCATCTTAGGTTACAGTAAATACGTTTGAGATAATCTTATTACTATAAAGTGAGAGTTCTGTTTTTTCATACAGTAAAATAAATTTGTTTTATTTGCGGTGCTTTATAATTTCATGTTTATTCCCATTCATGGTGATACATTTAATTGATCAATGTCACAAAAACCACAATCCTGTGAGTTGGAAACAAAAACCTGAAATGTTTGTGAAAGTACCTTTTAAAATCGTCTTAAATTCGATTAATGAAAATACTGTACGCTAATACAGGTTATAATTTCTTTATATATATAACCGCCGGATGGTCCGGAATTTTTTTAATCCAGACAGGGGTCCGGTCCCGAGGTGTCCAGATTAGAAGGAGTCTACTGTTGTTCTGAAACATTGTAAAATGTTCTATGTGTACCTGAACAGCAACTATGTGAATAGATTTTTGACTTTTTCATCACTTACTTTGGTTCTTAATTTTTTTAAACAAGCCATAAACCATAAAATCGATAATCTTATATACTATAAGTGAGAGTTCTGTTTTTTTCATTACAGTTAAAATATTTTGTTTAGTATTTGCGGTGCTTTATAATTTCATGTTTATTCCCATTCATGGTGATACATTATAAATTGATCAATGTCACAAAAACCACAATCCTGTGAGTTGGAAACAAAAACCTGAAATGTTTGTGAAAGTACCTTTTAAAATCGTCTTAAATTCGATTAATGAAAATACTGTACGCTAATACAGGTTATAATTTCTTATATATATATTATACCGCCATGCGACGGATGGTCCGGGATTTTTTTAATCAACAGAGTAGGAGTCCTCTCCGAGGTGTCTCCAGATTAGAAGGAGTCTACTGTTGTTCTGAAACATTGTAAAATGTTCTATGTGTACCTGAACAGCAACTATGTGAATAGATTTTTGACTTTTTCATCACTTACTTTGGTTCTTAATTTTTTTTAACAAGCCATAAACCATAAAATCGGAACAACTGTTGAAAATAAAAATATCCCCGTCGCAGCAGACCTGCGTACTCAGCGAATTTCCAAATCAATAATAGCTTTAGTCTAAGTATTAACAGACGAAATTACTGCAGATTCCATTAATATACAAGCAAAGAGTGTGTTTCCATACAGCATTTCTAAAAAAATTAACATTGTATTTGCCTTTCTTCCATTTCCCTATAACATGAGTTTGCGGCCTATGCCTGATTTGCGTTCATGTATACACTAATAATTTTGTGACTCATCTTCAACCATATATGAAAACTAGTGTCGCTTTTATTGAATGTAAGATATTGCTATTATTGTTTGCTATTAATTTTTTCCCTATCCATGCCATAAGAACATTGGAGCCCCACAATGAACAGCTACTATATAAAGTTTTTAATGACATTTCTTTAGGGTAGAATTTTTTTTAAGTGTATGCATAAACTGTTTTATAAGATTCAAATTGTATACATAAATGATGATTTAATTAGCATGGAACCCCATTTTGGGTACAAACCCCCCCAAACTTTTTGATACCCTGACTAGATATGTAGTAGACTGTGTTTACCGAGCCAGAGACTTCACGTAGGTTTCCCATGCTTGATGGACCAGTAACATGGTGAATTATTCTGACATTAAGATTACTATTGGAATAACATATATTATATATAAAAATATATATATAAATTTTCACCTGTATGAGTATTGTAGGACAACATCCTAAAGAAGTATTGGTCCCGGGCTTAGTCTCACCTTGAGACCTCCGGGGATAGCTTTTATCCCATGACCAATGTAAACTAATAAGTTACAATAAGGCTGGCTTGTAATACTACCAGGACTGAGTCATGTGAATTACAAACCAAAAAGTGATTGGATCCACCTTAGTGAAATTAACACAATGCCGGTCCCTCGGTGACCGCCAACAGATTTCCGCGCGGTCGCCGTGTATTGCTCATCCTCGAAGTATTATGACTCAGTCATTGTGAGTGGATAGACGGCAGAATAGTATATTATTTTGTTTGGGTTGTTCTGCCATTACTGTACCATATCAACTAAGGGGCTCACGTGTGTACATTTATAAGTTGTTTTTATATGTTTAACCATGCGTTGTTTTTAGTTTCGCCACTTGATAAACTATGGATCTAAAAAAAACTCCATTATTCGATGCAATAGTATATGTTTTTTTCTGAACCATATCTTCGTGAGTGCATGTATACAAAAAATCCGAACCAACTTAGCCATGCTCGAAAATTGTCGATGGCATCTCAAGAATTGACTAATGGGGATCAGTAGGTTCGAACAAAATGAATAGAAAACGCATCAACTACCCTGTGGAGTTGTCTTTGAATCGTATGTCAATTACTTTTGTAGGCGAGGCAGATTGCGACTTTAGGCTAAAACTAATCGAAAGTGAGAGCTTCACAAATACGGTGTTAAAATTGTATTGAATATTTGATAAAAATGCAGGCCTAAACTTAAAATTTTACATCTATGGAGGTGTCTTACGGGTACCTATTTAGTGTCAAGGAGGAAAAGGCACAACAGGAAAGTGGTCCTGGTCCATCTACTCAAAAGGATTCCATTTTTGGGCAAAGCCACTCGTGTCATGGATAAATTTACATAGTTTTTTCATTGCCCTGCAATAACCAGTGCTGTCCTATTGAAACTTATGTGTATCAGGCGAACACTATCGTGTTAGGCATAACGGCAGTTTGTGAGAAGATGACAAAACAGGCTAAATTAAAAACAGAACACAGATTGCGAGGTATCTGAAGGAGTATCAGTTGGTGGGAAAAGAGCCACACCTGTGATTGTACTTTGAGCATGGCCACTCGCTAAATCGAAAAACACATAGGGTTAGATGTTCATCACAGGAGGAAGATGTAACCAAGTAAAACTTAAAGGGGGGGGGTGATCTAATAGCCTATAATTCAAAACAATTACCGCAGTATGTATTGTGGATGTGGGACATGAGGTCATTTATTGCCGAGCTATTGGTCTCATACTATCGCCTCCATTCCATATGTGAAATAAAAACGATGTGTCTATGAGTATACAAAAAATGACATGTTCCTATTGTTCAGTGATGATGTTCATGCTCAAATGCACACAACCTCACATGCATCAATAAATATGAACCAAAAAAATGAGGCTTGCTACGAGACCTTTATAGAAGTGATTCGAGCATACTGAGCACTCTCCGCCCTAACTGACTCATCCGAGGACTACTCCTGTTGTGACTCCCGCAGCAAAAGAGAATGGTCTCACTGCCCACATAAAATAGTGAAAAGTGAAGAAAGGGATCTAAATAATCGTTGAATCTGAAAAGGAAGAACTGATGAGTGTGCTGCAAGACCACAAGGAATAAAAAACCCCACACTACTTTCTGTGGACACTTGTCCCGATAGATATGCCTGGCCTTTGTTTAGGCCGAATGCTTCAAACACATACCTACGAGTAGGAAAGAAACCCAAAAACATTGTAAATATTGTAAACAATAAAGTAAAGTGTAGTTTTCGTGTAAATAACAACCAACGGACAGTGACCAGACCTGTGAGGACCCAGTAAAGAGGCGGAGTAGGGGTGGGCGCGTTCTACGTGCCCGTGCGGCTCGCGGTCACGTCCGGCGACTGCCTGAATTACAAGAACCATAAAGGAAGTGAACCTAAAAATTGGTGAAACCTTGATTTTGACCTTCAAACTACCTCATCACAATGTCAAGTAAGTTATTTATGTAAAAAAAATATCAGTATTTAGGTATGGTTATGCATATGTACGGCAGCAGTCAATGTGTTAACGTCACACCTGCATATGAATGTCTTAATTACTTTCAGTAATATACAATACTATTAGTTTCAATGAACGAATCAATATTTGTTCAGATGAAATATGTAAATTAGGTTAAATCCTTCTTAGCTGTCGTGTGAATCCTAGCACAGTCCTCAATGGATGACGCATATTTCGACACCTATGGTGTCATTATAAAATCTTTTCAAACTTGAAACTTTTAATGGGATAGCGCTACTGAAAATCACGGTCCCTGCTAATTTAAAAAAATCAAAATATTATTTTCCCAATGTTCTTTTTGGATTTAGGTAGCTTGAATAATTCGTTAAGATTAATTTTTTTTGTGACTAAAAATTTACAAGTGTTTTAGTTAGAAATACGCGGATAGTGAATTTTCAAGTTTGAAAAGATTTGATACACCATAGGTGTTGAACTATGTGTCATCCATTAAGGACTACACCAGGATTCACACAGCAGCTAAGAAAGTATTTAACCTATTTATTTATTCAACTGACGTGATCCGTTAACAACAACATCATCATGATACATATGAACTTTTAAACACAGAAAGTATGTATCAACAGTATTAAATTTGTAACCAATTATATCTACTATTAAGCTATTTTTAGTTTACTGAGAGCACTATTATCTAATATCAGTCTACTACTAGGGATACACCCATCTTTGGCATACCAATTTGTCATTACTCCTTAAAGAGTTATAGCAATATTAACACAAACTGCAATATGAATGACAATAAACTGACCATTGCTCTGAATAGGCAGTCTAACATCATCAGTTTTCGTCATAGAGCGGTGTGGCGTCGCCAATGCTGCTCTCTATCATAGACCGTGGACTGTTGATGGTCCGGGGGGTGGATCGGCCCGAGCGGGGGGACTGGGGATAGCGAGGCGACTTAGTTGAGCCAAGCCCGTACGGGTCGTACGGTCCTGACCCCGGTGGCAGACGAGGTGACTTCAAGTTGTCAAAGTTTCTGGGAGACTGCTGGTCATAGCCGGGGCGAGGTGAGGGTTTGTACTGCGGCTGGCGAGGGGATCGCAGAGAGTTGCTCCTGGCAGTCATCCTGCGATCCTCGTATCTGCTTGGCGTTGACCCACTGCAATAAAATACATACTGTAGGCCTAAATGCTTCCTTCATCAATTACTTAATTTTTTGCTTTTCATTACGACGAGCCGATTCTGATTTTTGGTTTCTTCATATCATTGATCCAAGAGGTATTGAGGAATCCTCGATTATTAATATATCATCTTAGGGCTCTAAACAATTTCTGGGAAAAATAGAAAAAATCTTACAATGACACTTTTATCTTGAATTGTGATATCCCCATTAGGTTAACCCCATAAGATGAACATTCCTGACTTAAAAGACTTCTTATGTTGGGTAATTTCCAGATATGTCAAATCATCTCATTTCTGCCATTAAGTGTACTGTATTTATAGTTATTATATTTATTAGGTTTTTGTACATAAACCTTCCATGGTCATGATTCTCTACTTAATACTAATTTATCATGCGTCCATTTCTTTACTAACCCGCCATTGGTCGAGGTAACATTTGTTATAGGGATGGACGAGGGGTGAGCGCTGCGCTGTGCCCACCTTTTTAAATGCCTTGTTAACGGTTTATATTTCATGAATTTCAAACAGATTATATCATACCACTTTTATTCAACTATTTTTCCAAACTTTAATTATATACAAAAATAAAAATAACTAATTTCAAAATTAAAAAATAAAACTATAAAATTTGATATAAATTAATTTAATTTTTTCAATTGCTATTAAAGACATTTTGCTAATACTCATTGTATTATAGCAAAAACAAAAAGAATAAATACACAAAACACATTTTACACACACAATGTATAACTAAATGAAAGGTCTTTTTAGTTGTGCTTACTGCACTGTAATTTGTCAAGAAACAAAGGTGTGAGACAGACTGAAGGTCACTTAACCTAAAGTTCGAGTTGCAGGCCGTTATTTTACAAACTCCATGTTTTGTAGAAACTTAAAATGAAAAGTGAGAGCGCGACGCTCACCCCTTGACGATCCACGGGTTAAAATAGCAATATCAATCAAAAATTGCAGCTTACAAAGAAAAAATGCCAATCCTGTATGATAATTCTGTTCAAATATATCTGATACATACACTACACTATAAGGGATTTTAATTACTTGTAAAATTATAGTTGATATTAATTAACAGGTTTAGTTATTATAAAACCCATGAAAAACAGTACTAATCTATTTTTGGTATTTTAAGCGATATTTTGTATTTGTACGAAAGCTCACCCGTTTGTAAATACCAGAGTCCCAGTAATCCGAACTAATTACCAAACCGAACCCTGTTCGGATAACTGAATGGTTCGGATTATCGGGAAGTGCCAGGTAAAATTCATTAAAAGTACTAATAAACTGGTGTATTTAAAGCGATTAATACACATTAACTATGATTTTTAGCATAAACGTATGTAAATGGATCCCAACCACATGAAGCTAAATATCAAGTTTCATCCAAAACTATTGGTTAATAAGGGAAATATTATTTTTTCCTTATCCTCCATAAGATTAGCATTGGAAAATAACATGGTCCCGGGCTTAAATCTTACCATGAGACCTACGGTAATAGCTTCTTACCTATGGGAAATTCGCTAAAAGAGTGCAGATCATGCACTCTTTTAGCACAGTACAGTACAGTCAGTTAGCAGTATACAGTCAAATTTTAGTAGTTCTACTTAACTCATGACCCTTTAAGGACCAACTGACGATGTATCGTCAGCAAGATTATTAGCGAAAAAACCTCACTGACGATATATCGTCAGTGCTCGGTACTGTGAAAAAACCCGCTGACGATATATTCAGTCAGCTGGCAATACTTTGTATAATATGTGTTCTACGGGGCTTTGAATGCTCCCATATGTTGTTTTGAACATCTTTGGTTTCCTTCTTCACTGTCTGGACAGTTTGTTTTATGTTTTCAGTAAGTAGAGCCAGTTTTGTTGTCAGTTTACCCACCTCTGTTTATGTTTGTGACGAGCACAGACAACGATTTCGGCGTTCTGTTCTAGTCGTGTTTATACCATTACAGTAGAACCTCGATTAACCGTCACCCTCGGGACCGAGACCATGACGGATAACCGAATAGACAGATAACAGAAATAATAATAGCGCCGATACAACTTCGCACCTAGACAATGTTTGGCGTGGCAACATCGCAATTCACTGCCTTGCATGTTATAATGGCGCCATTGTAAGTCCTAATTAATTTTCAAGGTTTGACTTAATGTGAATTTATTTTAAATGAGAAAAAACAAAACTACGCCAGTTCAAGTGAAAAATACTTTATTAAAATATTTTATTAAGAAAACAATTAAATATCAACTGTACATGTACTTTTACTCTCAAAACTTACGTTACCGGTATTTAGTTTTTAAAATAATCCGTCATTTTCTTTTGTTTCTTTCCCCGTCGAGCTTTTCAGGCAGTCATGTTTCTAAATTTTCTGAGAAGAAACACCAGCGTTTAATAATTTATTATTAATTGTCGAGTCCCAAAACTACACGTTTTCGTTTCTCAGTCATAACAGAAGAGCATTCACACACTACGTAAACACAGAACTGTCAACAATAAACGGTAAAGTACTTAAAAAACTAGTAAGCATTTGAAATTGGCAATAACTTCAGTTCACTGTAGCCACGTACCATACTGAACTGAAATGAAACAGTAGCAGTAGAATGCAGAAGGCAGTGTAAGGGATTAACCAGCTGGGTTACTACCCTTGCCGCCAATGATTCACGCACATTGCAGGTGTGCAGTACAGTCGTCACTACTCATCATAGAGCCTCAACAGGCGATTCGGCTCGGTGCTGACGCAGAAACATAAATTTTTTTGCGCTATCGGGGTGACGGTTAATAGAGACTGATGGTTAAAAGGGTGACGGTTAATCGAGGTTCTACTGTATTATTGAACTTATGTGTACTTATTCAACTATTTGGTGTGTTTCTTGTGTTTGGCTTTGCGATTGTGTATTTTAGTTGTACACTAAACAATTAAAATACACAATCTGGTGGCTGAAAATTTGAGATCAAGTGAAGTTGACAAGGAGTTGTTGCTAAGCGATGAGTCTGATGATACTCAGTGAAGACCTAGTAGGTAATTTATTCTCAGATGACACTGATAATGACCCTACTTTTAATCCTGATGGTTCCACCAGTTCTAATAAATTCAGGTTTTTAAATATTGATGCCAGTTCCTCATCAAGTGATGAATCTGATGTAGGTGTAGGCCCTTCTCTACCGGTGCCTCCAGCCACTGGGTGTAGTCATAACCAGCACCATAACATTACCATTACATTTTTATTTTATGTCGAAATCCCATAAAACTTTGTATACATACTCTTCATAATGTTAGTAATTATAAAAACTAGTTTCCCACCGTAAAATGTTTTTGGTTTTTTTTTGTATAGGTAACTCAATTAAAAAATTTAGAACAAAATAATTTTTTACATAATTACCATGACAATATTTTTATTTTTAATATAAAACAACAATATACTAACAGTAGTTGCTAGGGTAACCAATTACAACATTTAGGTAAAAAAATTATTAAGATATCTTAAAAATTGAAGGCAGTACAGACATTTTTACAAACCTTTGCAAAAATGCTTCATTTCATGTGGTCTTTTTCACATATCAAATTGACAAATTGAATTTTTTTTCAACATATTTAAAAATTAAAAAATTGCTCTAGTTCCCCAAAGGGTTAAGTTATTAGAAGAATTACCCTTAAACAATTCTGGAATCAGCCCATCATTACTATTTGTGTTAACTTGACCAGTGAACTTTCAAGAATTGGTTATTTGTTTTTAACCCTAGAACTGGCAAAGTCGTAATTCACGACGCATTTACATATTCAATAAGAAGTGGCAGGTGGAGGCATCTGTCGTCAGTTTTGTGACTTGTTAGAACTTGTTGTTGCCCTCTGATGGCGAACAACCGAACCTGCTCTCGTAGTGCACTAGACTGCCACCGGGCAGGTCTATAACCAAGTAAGCGCTTTCTACTCCTATGCATTGAGTGGCTGAACCGGCTAACGTGATACGCTGACAAGCATAACATTCTAGCCATTCGGAAGTGCTAGGGTTCGAATCCCGACCATGAGCAATCCCAATTTGGCTTGCAAATGTGTGGTAAAGCGGAGAGGGGGGCCCACCTTAAATAAACGGTGGCCGGCTTGGGTGGAAGTTGACGGAATTTGTACACATAATTGGGATTACTGTGGACACCTGTTTTGCTTTTGTGGTTAGTGGTTATAAGGGGGGGCATGTTTTATGCTTTTTTTGTTTAAACTTTGATATTTCATGAAGGTATTAGTAATTATTTTTATGTTACAGTTAAGAGTAAAAAGTTAAGGGAATAATCAGGTTAACTAGGTTTTACAGAAATAAAATTCCTCAATATAATGCTAGCTTACCACAACGCTATGTTAACACAATAATCCTCATCATGCTTCAAGTTTTGTTATCAGTGATTACCCATTCTAAGGAATCGTTAAACCTTCAAATATATTCATCATTTTTATGAAGGGAAGAGTAACAGAAACACAGAATCTGTACTGATACTGGTGAATATTCATTACCTTTAACTTATTATTAAAATCTCAATGGTCCTTTTTTCAGAGGCTGTCGTTCAGCTTCCACGTTACTATAGGTGCCTTAGTTGCCATCGGCTATTGGTCTATTAATTAATAGTCCTGTCTAAGGAACATGTCATCCTTAGTCAGTAACAAGACTACTATCATTTCTCATTCATACTTGGCTTAAAATATCTACCTGGGTCGGTTGCCATTTTAATAATCTAATCTAATCTAACCTATAAGCAGTGTAATATTAAATGATACTTTAAATTAGAAAAATACAACTCTACTGACCCCTGCCTGGGTGTGGTGTTGGCATTCTCCCTGTTCTTGAGCCTAGCCCACTCCTCAGCGGCTTTTCGCCAGTCCATCGGATCTGAAGGCATGTTGCTTCTGCAACATTATTGCTTGTATCTTACATTTGGTACATACTCAAATACATTAAAATATTCAGATTTAAATTGATTTTTTATGTTAAAAATTGTTTATGTTTAAGTAAAATTTCTGTTCCTAGGACAGAATTTAAAAATATGAATATTTTATAAATGAATAATATAGGGCCTAGTATTTAGTAACTTACATTTTTTTCACAGTCAAGATTTTAAAATATTGAAAGATGTTCATTAAAATGTACTAATCATCTCTTAAATTGAAAATGTGTACATGAACCACTAACCCTTGGGATAGGAAGAGTCTGGCTGGAGAATGGACACAAATGGAGGAGTGTTGTGGAGAGGGTACAATGGAGGGGTGTGAGAGGTTTAGAGCACAGGAAGGGGAGAACATAGAACGAACCAGACTGCGGCTGGGTGAGTAAGGGGAGCTGGGGATCACCCTCCTGAAACACATTACTAACACGCTTTTCTATCAAACTAGAGACTGATGGCGAGAAACCTGAAATGTATGGAATATATATTACTACATACTAATTTATAATTCAAAATTAAAAAAATTGTTTATATTGAATTAAAACATTTCAATATTACTTATATACTACAAGTGAACCCAAGTTAGGAAAAAAATACTTTATTAACTTGAATAAGCTAGTTAAACAAAAATTAAGCATTAGATCACCTTCCCCTAAAGTCTTTGTATAATACAATCAACATTTCTGTTGACATTGAAATAACAAAGAAACATTAAAAAGCATGAACATACCCAGACACAGATCTAGCAAACTGCTGCTGTGGAGGAGTGGGTGCATGTGAAGGGGTACGACCTCCCCCTGGTGTGAGGGCCCCCGGGTGAACAAACAACGGGGCCGCAGGGGGGCCCATGGGGGTGGGGGTTTGGCTGCCGTAGCGGGGGGTGGTAGTGGTGTGGTGTGGCGTATGGTACGGTGTCATGAACGGTGTCTGCGCTGTCGGAGTATAAGGCTGTAAACACACAATCAGCAATACAATACTTGAAGCTGTGTGCTAAAACTACTCCTTCATAACTTAAGAATCTGCAATTCCTTCGCCATAAATTTTAACCTCATAAGAACAATGTTAAAAACTCTGAAACAACTCTGAAAACTCTTCATCGAAAAAAAAATTAATCAAACTAGAATGAAACTAGATTAAGTTCATCTTCAGGGTGGCCACTGAGACCAAATTTCGAAATTCCCAGCCAAGTCGTCTTTAAGACTCGTTTATATTGTTCCAAAAGTAATCTAAGTAAAAAATATACCAACTGGATTACTTCAAATAGCAACTAGATAAGACAAGATTAGAAACTCCCAATTTAGATCTAGAATAGTAATGTTTTAAATAAGTTAAATTTACATTCAAATTTGCAAGTTCTTCACATAAATAGTTAGTTGTTTCCAAATAAATTCTGTTTTCAAATCAATGGTTGCTTTCAATATTACTGTGGTTGGTAAAAAGTCAAGTGCGAAGTATACTGAAGGTATGCACACCTGAGCACTGTTGACTTTGTAGCTACTTTAATGCCTTGGATCTTTTACAGGTGGAGATGGCACATTTAAAGCCTAGCACAACCACATTCCAGCCGACGTATACTAACGAATAATAAAACAACGAACGTGACATGGTCAGAGCAGGTGTATTAATTGAAGACAATTGTGACACATAAATCTATTTTTGGATAGGGCCTTTCCCGAGCTTCTCTCGCCGCATCTATCCCTTCCGTCTTCCCCCTTTGCCATTGTCTTGTGTGCACGTTGCACGTACACGTAAACAACGTGCAGAGTATAGTTGTCGGTCCCAGCTTATTCCCGGTTGAGTGGCCACCATGATCTTAAATTTTGTTTGGATCTACAGTGGAACTTGGTTATAACGTCATTGAAGGGACCACACAATTAATGATGCTATATCAGAGTGACACTACAAAAGAGGTTTAGCTATACGTTGCCTTCATCTCGGCCCGATTTTCTTGACGTTATATACGAGGTTTTAGAATTTACTGACGAAACATCCGAGGTTTTACCTATGTAAATACCTATAGTTTGGCGGGACCTAAAAATAAATTACGTTATATCCGAGTTGACGTTACGGCCGAGGCCGCAATAACCAAGTTGCACTGTATATGATTAAAATGTTAATACACTTTTTGAAGTGAGTAGATAATATATTTTGTAGAGCTAACATTTTACTTTACAAATATAGTTTATCATGTATCCACTGATGAGGTTGACCCATACTCCTAGGTGTCCTGAACATGCAACTCCTGCGGGGCTACCGGCAACAAATAACAAATAACTAATCCTCTCGAGCAACCACTTAGTAAATAAGAAAATTGAAACGCTAATCAGATCGCTAGATATTATCACATGGCCTTTAGAATTACACCAAATATAAGGTTTTCTAGAAAAAAATAGTGAGTGGCAAAAAAACACAATAACTGCAGAATCTTGGGTTTCAACAAATTGTCTTGGTTTATAGTAAGAAATTTATGTAATATTAAAATTTAATTATAAAATTATTTTTCTGCTGGGTGTTAAAGTTCAATTAACAGTTGAGGAGGAGTACACACAGAATTCAATAAATAAAATCACATGTTTATTTTAAAAGTTTTTATATAAAGTGATAGCTGGATTGCATATTATGTTTAAAGCAGGATAATGCAATTTATAGATAACCGTTAAATCTTTTACTTGTGATTATTAAAAATATTTCTTTTCTTGAATCAGAAAAAGTATTCTGTTTTTTTACGTCCTTTTGTGAAGTAAAGAGCCACTTGAGTCTACTAATACTACTGAAGTAACATTAACTTCATTTATAGATTATTTCAAATCTTGTTATCAGAATTCTTCAGTCAACTAGAATGATAATGGACAGAGTACCGTGTTGGGGTAAGTAGGCATAGTGTAGCCGCCAGGGGTGGTGGGATAGTGTGGAGTCTGGCTGGCCACCTGGGCCAAGTTGTGCAACATATGCGGGTTCATGTTCTGAGCAACACGATGCAATGCTTCTGAGTTCACTGAAAAAATAATAAACTAAACTCAAACATCTCATTTAAGGATAATTTAAGACACAGTTACAAAATTGTAAGATGGGTTAAGGGAAACTTTATCATTTAATCCCAGGATTCCTGTGATAAGAATGTATCATTTGAAATAGATAAGCAATTAAAACATCTGAATGAATGATCTGAAAAAAGGCTTTAATACACTAAAAGAACAAAACACAGACTGAATGTTGTTGACAGTAAAAAACCAAAACAAATTAAATAAATATAAAATAATGAACTTTAATTAACTTTGATTATTTTTAATTTACTTCTCTTTGATTGGGTTCCTGAGACTACTTAGGCTACGGAAAGTTTTATTAAAAGTTTTATGAGTTCAATACCCATAATACGTAGGCTATATCATTAAAAAAACTCATATCTCTATATATAAAATTGAATGTATGTCTGTCTGTCTGTCCTTTATGCGTTGCCAAACTACTCATCCGATCGCCATGAAATTTTAGGATATAAAAAATCTATATTTTTACCACATGGTGCACCCTAAAAAAATCAAAATAAATTTGTTCCTAACTCATGGTTTTTAAAACAAAAATCATTATCTTTAAGTATTATTATATTTTATTATTTTATAGTTCCTGAAATCAACAATATAGGCTACCACAATATTACTCTTACAAGAATACTACTAAAATCATATACATGAACAATTGCTACTGCGTAATGTCCAAATTCAGCATGCTGAAATGGTACTGTTCAATATGTGGTGAAAACAAGGATATAAATAACTGATGGACTGCTAAAAGTACAATACAATATAAACAATCTTGGTTAAAATGAAGCGTGGAAGGTACTCAGTACTCACTGTTGATGTTGACGTTGGGCGTATATGGGTGGTGAGGCGTAGTGGCTCGCCCTGTCATGATGCCCGACCTTGGAGTACTCGGAGTTCCTGGGATAGGATCTCGGAAGTGTTCCTAAATAATAGGTATTGTTAAAATAATGTAATAAACATTACTAACCCTGACCACCCCACAGGCATTGTTAAAGACTAGCAATAACACACCGTTCGAATGCATTGCAGGCCATTTCCATATTCCCTATAGCTCCGTTTTAATTTAATTCAGTTATGCCCAGTTATTTTATATTCTATAAATTTGTTTCTTTGTATGCACGTTTGAAATTCATGTTCTTTTCCATAATATTAATTATCAAGTTTTTATAAACATCTGTCCATAAACATGGGAATTTTTGCTTATTCTCCATAAGATTAATTATGGCAAAAGAGTGTGCAGGTTTGCTGCATGAGGAAACACATAAATTAGGATTTTTGAGCATAAATAATTATTATCTTAACATTTATACCAACTTTCATCAACATCTGTTCATAAATAAAGGGGTTTCCCTATTCTCCATAAGATTAACATGGGAAAAGAGTATGCAGGTTTGCTGCCATGATAAACACATAAACTATGATTTTTGAGCATAAATGGATAGATCTCAACCACATGAAGCTAAATATCAAGTTTTATCCAAAAATATTCATTAATATGGGAAATATTAATGTTTCCCTATCCTCCATAAGATTAACATTGGAGCCCCACAATACAACGTACTGTGTTTAGATTTTTTAATATCTCGGTAACCGTTGGAGATAGAGAAAAACTTTAAGGAACTTAATTGTGTAGTTTTTAAGCTGATTCTAATGGTGAAATATAAAATTAGAAATTTTTAAAAACTACATGTGAAAAACGCAAAAAAAACCATTTTGGGGTACAAAACCCCCCCAAACTACCCGTTCCCATTGACCGATATGGGGTAACGAAATTCCGAGCATGTGTATGAATACACGTCTCTAAATTTTGTCTCGATCACCATTTTTACAATTAGGGAACAGCTTTATAGGTCGTTAGCATTTTTATATATTTTTATATTTATATAACATATATATAATATATATATGTATATATGTATGTATATATATATGTATGTATATATATATGTATATATGTATGTATATATATGTGTCTGTTAACACGATAACTCTTGTAAAAATGGTCCGATCAAGACCAAATTTGGTAGAGACGTTAAAAATCATAGTTTATGTGTTTATCATGGCAACAAACCTGCATACTCTTTTCCCATATTAATCATATAGGGAATAGGCAAACTCCTTTATTTATGGACAGATGTTGATGAAACTTGATATATTTGGTTAAAATAAAAATTATTTATGGTAGAAACGACTACTTTCAGTGTTCCTCACAGCAGCTAACCTGCACACTCTTTCCCATCCATGTTAATCTTATGGAGAATAGGCAAATAATTCTCATGTTTATGGACGGATTTTTATAAAACTCGTCATATTTTATTATATTATTGATTTGGAAATTCGCTGAGTACGCAGATCTGCTGCGACGGGGGTATTTGTTAATTGTTGAATAATTACTAGATTCACAACCCATAGACTCATGATTATATATTATATTGATAAAATATAAAATTGTTTAACCAAGCTATTAAGGTTATTTAAATCGTTTAAAGACCGTTTATGATGCAAATCGTTTATGATGCAATCGAGCCACACCCATCATAAAAAAATGCTTAATATTAAAAATCACTCTAAACAATAATATTGATATTTTGAATGTTTTTGCTTCATTTTTCAATTTTTTATGACTACGAAAATCAGTAACAGTATTTTAAAAACAGCATTTTTGAAGTAAAACATTTTAATACTGATTTATGATAAGTTTTCCTCATTCGTCACACTTCTTGTGAACAAATAAATTTTTTATTCAAATAAAAGTGTATTTTTTCCCAACGTTTTATATACTTTTGATATAATATAATTTTAATTCATTCATTCATTTAATATAATTTTATATACTATTATTTTAAAAATATATGTACATGAATACCTTTAGTATCACTACAATGTTGATAAAAGACAAAACACCCTATCCAAGGAAGAAAAGCAAAATGTATAACTTATATTAACTATAGTAAACTGACTATTTAAGTAAGGTATTTCAAATTCTATTATAGTAGTTGACAAAAATAAATCAGAGTGTGTGCAACCATCTTGGATAATAATGTAGAGCTGAAGCGTAATCCTGCAGTAACCAGGAAACTACATATACTTTAGGAGTTGGTGGAGAGACTACCATGGCATGCAGAGGGCTAATAGCTGTTGTGCTAGATAATTATTATAAATAAAATGTATGCTATTCAAATGAATAATTTAAATGTTATTCTTAAATGACAGGTTTCGTTTTTCTGGTGAGGTAATTGATTATTTATTTTAATTTGTCTTCTTAGGCTACATTCACCATAAATAGGTATCCTTTGGGAGTTGTCAGGGGTAAAACACAAACATGTACAAACAGAAAAGCATCCCCAGTACAACAAAGTGAAGTTATTTTGGTCAGCCATTTGGAATGGATGCAATTAGAATATAAGAACATATGAAAAGTTAAAATTAATAAAGTTTATGGATCAAAAATCAGTGAGCACATTTCTCAAAACAAGGAACATGGAATGAAAGTAAAATTCTTTAGACAGAAATCAACTGGTGGGAAAGGAATTTGGCTGAATCTATTTATGGGTGTTAATGATTCACAATTGTCATAACCATCAGTAGACATAACTTCTGTTTCATGAGGAAGTCGAACATATACAACAAGCTAGAACAACACAAATTCCATCAGAGATAAGCCCTGTCAGTCGCTCTCCTCATATGCAGAAAAAATTGACCTTCACCAGAAATAAAGTTTTTCAAGTTTTTATGATTTCCGCAAAACGTTGGAAATCAATTTTGGGGAATCTTACCGTTGACAACACCACAATGACACCTATCAATGACCACTGTAGATTAAAACAAATTTTTTTAAATTAAAAAATTGATTGATTCTCAAATCCGATACCAATGTCCAATCGATGGTATTGACAATCGACTTGCCCTTATTATTATTATATTTATCCTTAAAATTAAATGGTATTTATTTTTGCTGCAAATACCAGAGCTATTATGATAGTTGAGCTTTGTTACCATATATTAAATCGACAATTCACGGTTTTTCGTAGCCGAAATCATATTTTATGCGAAATAATATCAAACCGCAATCTGATATTCGGTGCAACTATTGATGACGCTATGCTTTGTATTTCAAAATGCAATATCGTGTTGAACTTAATGGGTAACTTGAATACGTAGTTGAAGAATCGAATAATCATACCGCATCCTCGGACCGCCCAAAGACCTTCTTACATTCCAATAGGCTATGAATTGCGTAATTTCGTCATCTGCTTAAACATTTCTGTTGATCCGTATTGCTAACGTATCTCTAACAGAAAGTTTAGCATTTATCTTTCGGTTTTAGCCTCATTTTAAACAGTCCATCCGAAAGTTCGGATATTTATAGGACTTTTTCGGATACTTGTTTTGCATTAGGATCGGAGCCGGATATCCGATCCGATCCGAAACTGATCCGACTTTTCGGATATCCGCACACCTCTACTTTGCACACATTTGTTTCAGTTTAGTGGTAACACATAAAAAATTAAATATTTTAACTCAAAAATTTAACATAACATTGAATCATTCATTTGAAATTACATTTTAAAAATCTCAATACTTGGAACAATGTCTTACCTTGAACCACTTGAAGCACATGCCGATGGTGTCAAAGGTTTGCCCTCTGAATCGGAAGCCCTCTGGAGTGACAGTTATCAGTTCATGTTTGCATTTATTTCTCGGGAGATAAGACAGTAGGAATTTTCCCGGATAATTCTGAAAGGATACACAGACTCTTTAAAATGTATAAACAGAGGTCAAAGATCTGTGTTAAGTAACAAATCTATAATATAAAAATGAATCGCAAAATGTGTTGGTAAGCGCATAACTCAACAACGCCTGGACCAATTTGGCCAATTCTTTTTTTAAGATGTTCGTTGAAGTCCAAGGATGGTTCTTACGGCGAGAAAAAATCGAATAATTGCCGGGAAACCCCTAAAAATAGCCCTTTTAAAAAGGATCCCATAAACTATGGAACCAGAAATTTGTTTACATTATAAATATTTTCTTTTCAACAGCTGATTGGTATACTATATCTGTTAGTTGAAGATATACACGACAGATTGAAGCACTTGCATTTGTTTATGTTTTTTTTATTTTGTTTACATTTGTTTTTTTGGTTATGCGAGTGACTAAACAGTTTACATTTTTAACTGTGACTTCTTATTGCACATTTTGATACTTTGTTACGTTATTTTAGTTTATAATGGTATGGACTTTTGCACGCAATTTCCCTACACTGCCATTAACTCTATTCTATCTCGGCTATTCTAATTCGGCTAAGGACTGCCGACAACAACCCGGGGGCCTGGGAGAGCCCCAGCTAGCAAAGCTATGATTGGAGAGACAAATTTATGAGTAGTAAAATAATTTGTTTTTGTTTTCATTTTTGTTTTAAGGTTATGCGAGTGACTAAACAGTTTAACTGTACATTTTAACTGTATACACTTTTACTTGGTCAGATGATCTGTATTTCTTATTATTGATTTTAACCTTATTGCCTCGGTAGTTAAACGATTTGGGGAAACGTGAAAATAAATTGATAATAAATCATTTATTTTGCAGAATACTTTTTATAGCATGCCTCCTAAAGAAGCCAATATTGGTAGAAGAACCAAAAACGCTCGATATATTTCAGCACTTAGAGCTGCTGAAACATCTGGAGAAACAGAAGCACGCTTGGAAGCTGTCGGAATATGGGCATCGTCTTCAAGAGCTGTCGAGTCCCCTACAAAGCGGGAAGCACGACTTGAAGATCTGCGAGAACGACCTTCGATCTCAAGATGTGCGGAAACACCTGCAGAACGAGATGCTCGACTTGAAGACCAGCGAATACGAGTTTCGACATCAAGAGCTACAGAAACACCTGCAGAGCGAGAAGCACGACTCGGAGACCTGCGTGGACGAGCTTCGACGTCAAGAGCTACAGAAACACCTGCAGAGCGAGAAGCACGACTTGGAGACCTGCGTGGACGAGCTTCGACGTCAAGAGCTACAGAAACACCTGCAGAGCGAGAAGCACGACTTGGAGACCTGCGTGGACGAGCTTCGACGTCAAGAGCTACAGAAACACCTGCAGAGCGAAATGCTCGACGTGACGTTGAACGTATAAATTTTTCTACAAATATTTTTATTACTTTATTTTGGTATATTGATGAAAAATTAAAAGCGAGGCAACGTCCGCCGGGTTAAGTGGGTTAAGGGCATATTCAGTTTCGATAAATTCAATTAGTTTCTATTTTATAGCGATTAAATTTCTAATTTTAACCTTATGGGAAATAAGTTTGTTTACAAATTATCTACAATCAAAACATTTGATTTCTAAAGCTACAGCTGTTGTTTTACTTTCCATTAGATGCTTTACTATCCGATGCCATATGAATCATTCATTAATGTAAAACTATGAAGTAAATGTGTACTGTACAAAATGAACAAATTAATTCACCACGTTAATAGTTACGGATTTTGGGGACTATGTATTTATATTTTTTATTTTCTGTCTGATTAGAAGTCACGTGTTTATAATTATGTCGGCCAAATAAAAAATAATTACGGTGTTTAATGTTTATACATCTTACGTTTGTTATAATAATCAGCTGTTGTATATTCTGTTCTATCTTTCCTATAAAAGTCGTATTATATTTAGGTTTTGTTTGGTTTTAGGTTGGATTAGAAAAATTGTGAATCAATCCACTCAGATTTGTTTTATGGTAATGTTAATAATAAGTCTTATTGTTTCAGTATTGTTATTAACTATGCCGCAACCCAGAATATATAATTTTTGATGACGAAGTCGTAATGCTATTCGCCTACAGAACATGGCCAATCTGAAAGTTAACACGTATTTACTGTTAGGCGTTACGAAGTTCGCCGGGTCAGGTAGTGTTTTAATAAAGATGATCACACAAGATTGTTTCTGGGTTTATTTCAAAATCTGGGTTTATTTCAAAATCTTTTAAAATATTTGTATTTAAATTAGTTTCACTTTTCATGTTTTTAATGTTCTATTTAATGGGTTTTCAGAAGAGTACTTATAATTTTTTTTACGAGGGTAAATGCTCATGCACCATGAGGGAGGAAATATCGGTACACTCCCCGGTGTGTGGGACTCTCACCCACTAAAACCCCCTCGCCTCAGGCTGAAATCCGCCTTGGTAGCACCTATTAAGGTATTACATCAAGGCGGAGCCTCGTATGTGAAGCCAATGGCCACAACACCTCCGTAGCCACCTGAGGAAGGATCAAAGCTGATCCTGATCCTCTTCTGTCTTTTTTCTCTTGAGAAAGTTCTTAACGAATACAGCATTACGTCGCCAGTTCTCAAGAGATGTCATCATGAGAGGGACAATGTTCTCGGGCGAGATTGCCCCCACTTCCAGCTCTATACTTCTTCTGTGGGCTGCCCACCGCTCACACTCAAAAAATGTGTGATAGGCATCGTCCCGGGGAGCATCCCCGTATCGACAGGTACACTGTCGACCTTGCCCATCTTATGGAGGTAGTCGCGGAATAGCCCGTGCCCAGTGAGGAGCTGCGTGATAAGGAAGTTGACCTCACCGAACCCGCGCTCGACCCACACGGACAGTTCCGGGATTAATCGACACGTCCAGGCACCTCTCGTCTCCCGGTTCCACCTCTCTTGCCATGATGTCATTGTGGCCTCTCTCGCCACCTGTGTTGCCTCCTGGACCCCAAGATCGGATTTGGTTTGAAAAACCTGCTTTCTTTCCTGGGCCAGAAGATCCACAGGTATGACCCCCGCAACCACCAACGATGCCGACTCAGAGACGGTCCGATAAGCTGACGCTATCCTCAGGGCCGCCCTTCTCTGAACCGAACCCATCTGCTTTCGATAGCACTCCTTCTTCAGCGCATCTGCCCAGACCTCGCTACCGTAAAGGAGTATCGAGTTCGAGACAGACAAAAGGAGCCTGCGCTTGTCAGCCGTCCGGCCTCCGACGTGCACCATAAGTCGGCTGAGAGCAGCTGTTGTCGTCCCCGCTCTTTCCACGGCATATCGGATCTGGTCCCTGAATGTGAGTTTGGTATCCAGCCGCACTCCCAGGTACTTCACTGCCGGCTTGGCTCGAATAGACTCCGCATTGACATGAAAGTCGCATGACGTTGGAATTCGGCGTCCCGTCATCATGACTATTTCGGTCTTCTCAGTGGCAAGGCTCAGACCGTGGTCCTTCATCCATCTGGTGATAAGCCCCATCACCTGATTCAACTTCCATTGGACAAGCTGGACGTCGCGAGCTACAATGACGCTGCAACGTCATCCGCATAACCCACGAGGAAGGAGTCTTCAGGGAGGGCCAGTCTCAATATCCCATCATAAGAGATGTTCCAGAGATCCGGCCCTAGAATGGAACCCTGAGCTGCACCGGCCGTTATAGCCCTTCTACGAGGGCCCTCCATCGTCTGAAAAATAAGTTCCCTATCCCTAAGATAACTCCAAAGGATCCAAAGAAGATACTCAGGGACATGGAACACGTGCTCGAGTGCATGGAGCAATACGCTCCAGCTCGCGGAGTTAAACGCATTCCTCACGTCAAGGGTAACAAGCAACGTGAGGCAGCGAGAATGTTCTATTTAATGGGTTTTCAGAAGAGTACTTATGATACACTTACTAATTACAATATTAATTATTGATTTACTTACAAAAATTGAATATAACATTAGTAATTCATTAGTTATATTGGAGGACAGTGTAAATCAATCAGATTACAAATTTGACACAGCCTCATGATCAAAATTATTTGGAAGATTTGAAAAAAAATATTTGTTGACAAGGAAAAAATGATTGAAATTATGATAAAAGTGATGTCTTACACCAACTATTCCTATACAAAAGAACAGTCTTAAAAATAGAACAATAAATTTGATCATTACTTCACCTTTGATACGGAAACAATGTAGTGAATTTTTTGAGGGTTTTTCTTCTTTTCTTCCTTCAGATACTCTTCGGCCTTGTCTTTCAGTCCTCCTTCGGTGTCCTTGTAGTACCTGAAGGCAAATAGATCCCTCGCATGGGCTGCCATTGGGTTCACGTATCTAGCAATGATTTCATCCAAGTCTTCAAACTCCTCATTGCCAATCCACAATGAAGTTCCAAGAGAGAAAGCATTCTCTTTACCTTCCTCTCTGACGTCGATGTGCTGATATATACCTTCAGAAACTTTCCATGTCACAGTCAGATGATCAGCACCCTGCCAATTGTACAAATACATTTGTTTTTAATCTTTACATTTGCTGTTTAAATTGAAGAAAGGTAATCGTAATTGGTTTGTAAATTATTAATGATGAATTATTTCAAATAGTGTTAATATTGCTTTAACCAATTCCTGTCTGATGATGCACATTGTACATCCGCGTATTTCGCTAGACAGACGTCTAAAGATGTGCGCCATGCGTCCCGCGGCGCGGTTATGAGCAATCAATGTGTGTTGCCTGCTTATATTTCGACGTAGTTCTTTTTTCCGCCGTTAGGTGTGCTAGTTCATTTCTCATCAGATAGATGGGTTGGCGCCCTCTTTTAAATCATCGGAAAATTCCAAGTGACCCAAACAGAAATAGATACTGCGTTATAATATGCGTTATATATCCAAAGCTGGTCGTAGTTCTACCAGATCCCAACAGGTGACAGCAGAATCTACATCGCCAGATCCACCATCTTGATTTTAACCTAAATGTCACGGAATTTAAATGTGAGTGTTTAAATGTATCCAAGCAGTCAACAAGGGCCAGAACGAGTACCACTCGGATCCAAGTGGTCCGCAGCGAACGTGTTAAAGAATCGGCATCGGAATCGGGATAAAAAAAATGGGATCAACCCAACCCTAATTATTAGTTATTTATTATGCATGATTAGTAAATAGTTAAATGGTTTATATACCTCTCTAAAACAATCTTAGTAGTTGAAGTGGCGCAACTATAGTTTCGGTCTAATTAGGCCATCATCAGGCACAAGGATAATAATTTTTTCTTGAATTTTCACTTCAGTAAAACTTGAATAAAAACATAATCCAAAAAGTAAATAAACAAAAATAAAAATAATTTCACAACTGACACAATTTAAAACTATAGTTGCGCCACTTCAACTACTAAGATTGTTTTAGAGAGGTATATAAACCATTTAATTTATTCTTAACAATCTGGAGGCTTAATAATATCATAGTAAATAGTTAGTTATTTTTACAAAAGTCTATTGATTTTTCTACCAAACTCACCTTGCTGGAAGGTCTGATTATGCACTCCCCCTGCTCCATGTTAATCATGATTTTCTCAGCTTCTGCGTAAGATATATTGTGGAAAGCAGGATGGACAATAACCCTCTTGATGTAGGTTTGTCGCTGTTTTACTTTCTTTGCATCT
The DNA here is from genome assembly GCA_023375725.1 of Nephotettix cincticeps. NCBI lineage: Eukaryota > Metazoa > Arthropoda > Insecta > Hemiptera > Cicadellidae > Nephotettix > Nephotettix cincticeps. The sequence continues at coordinate 44,906,962 of CM041791.1, forward strand.
TCTTCAATTTTGATGTCCTTAGCTTCCGCTTCATGGTCGTAGAATGGATCTTTGGTAGGTCTGAAAAATTAAAACGGATTTCAACGTAAAGTAGGAAATTCCAAACTTTGACTTTTTATAATATCAAAATTATTTAGGTTTTACATTTATAGGTTTCTAACTATTTTCAAGAGATTAGTGTAATTTTGACTGATAGCATTTTAAAATTTTAAAACTAGATTACTTTGTTACATTATGTAAGCCTATTTTTTCACAATCCTTTTCAAATTTTAGTCCAATAATTCATTAATTTTTCTATTGATTAAATGTACACATTATAGAGCCCATCGGCAATAACAGGTAGATGAGCTTTCAACTTTACTCGATTCCTGCGCATGTGCGGAAGGCAGGTTCCAACGCAAGAGTAGGAGTCGCAGACTGAGTGAGGGGTTTGGTTAGGATAGTTCTAGGTGCGGATTATTGCTTGTACGAATAAGTTAGCAACTTTTGGGGAGATAATTTTCAGCATAATTGGCTCATAAATCAGCTTTATTTATATAATTCCAAATTAATTATTGGCAGAATTATTCTTCTACATAAAAATTAAAGATGGTTTAACATGATTTTTACCGTCGGCTGGGAGTCTTGGATATGGTCCATAAGCGGCATTGTGTTACGCCCGCTGTAGCTAGCGGCGTAACAAGACAAGTTACGCAAGTTAGTCATTGACAAGAGTATTGTCAATGACTAACTTGACAATACTCACCTCCATTCATGTTTCTTGTCAAGCAGATCAGAAGACTTAGATGTGGCGTCAATGGAGAATCTCTCAACATCGATTTTGGTGATTCTACAATGGATCATCTGTCCTCGGTTGACTCTCTCCTCCGGATCGGTTACGTGCTTATCTGAGAGGTTCTGCAACAAGCCACAAACTAAGTCAAAACAACTAAACTAAACTAGTTGATAACACATGGAGAGATCGGAGGATAATTTTTATTAAGAACTTTTGTTTAGCTGTCAATAACTCTGAACCTGATCACTTTAATTTCGTCCAAGGATTATTACATCATTTGCTTGGAATCTTATGGAGAAAATCCTCATGAAAAAACCATTAGTTTATACTAGCTGCTTTGAAGAACTGACTCAACTAAATAAAATTGATTCAGTCAATGAGTGCTATGATTCTGTTGTAACTTTTGACAATATATATAGTTTTGAAAAGTTAAACACAAGATGTTGCCTTGTTTGAAAATTACATAAATGGTACTGATTATAGTTGTATAACATACCTTTATGTGTATGTACCCTGTGATACCGTTATCAAGGCGTATCCGTACTCCTGTGGCTTGACCTGGACAACCACCCGCATCAAAGTGGTTCCACACCTGCAAGCCAACATCTTCATAGTGAAAACATTCAACGCAATACAACCAATCATCATGTCACGACATTTCATCTAATTGTTTATACTATTATTTATTGGATGGATGAGACTAAATTTTAATTCAAGAGGAGAATATTTTTTTTTCCTTTTTTGAAATCCAAGACTTTTAATTGACGAGATTTTATTTCTCAAGCTGAACAAGAAAACACTTGAAAACCCACAATTTAAGGCATCAATATTGTTAAAACTCATATGAGAATAAAATATATTAATACAAAAAAAATACTTTCTCCATATACTATGAATAAGGGGAGAAAGTAAAATGAAGTGCACTAATATTAATAAAATGTACAAGGTAAGAGAAGGTTAGCTTGTAACCTTGATTAAACAGTGAAAATAAAAGTCATAAAAGTAAATAAAAGTAATAGTAAAAGTAAAATAAATAAAGTAATTTACTCTTAATAAAAGTAAAAGTACTGTGAGACATTTTACTTTTATTAAGAGTAAGGCTATGCGAGCCAGGATTTTTAAGATTGAGCCAACATTTTTAACCATCGGAACTTTTTTTTAACCATCGGAAAATCCCCCTCCTACACCCCTAAGACATCCCAAAAGTGTCAACTTTAAAATTGAGAAAAGTAAGTAAAAAGTATGAAAAAGTTTAGTATATTAATACCAATAGCATATTTATTGGCTAGTCAACCAGTAGGAAGCTATAATATTACAAGAAAAACGGAATTTTCCTGGACATAAGACCAATCTAGAACTTATTTCCTACTGGGAAATTAGTTCTTTCCAAAGTTTAAAGAAATTCGTTAGAGCCATTTTTGAGATCCTTGTGCATACAAACCTTGCTCGTATTATAGTATTGGATAATGTATCTTGAAAGCTGGAAAAAATCTTATTCTCTCTGTAAATTGACATTTGCAATTAGTAAACAATTATCATATTACCACATTTGACTTAATCTTACCTCAGAGAGTTCAGGAAAGTCATTCTTTAGACAGAACGGACACTGCCATAGACCTGTGTCTTCTTTCCTCACCGGATTAGCTTGGTCCAACTGTTCTCCCTCCGGCTTCCTGTGAGTGATTCCTGAATGCAGAGCATTAAAATGAAATTAATTATTTATTATTGATTATAAAGCAACATGGCAATTAAAAATTGAGAGACACCTTGAGTATATACAGTAAAACTCTCATACATGTTTTTAACCTAAATAATCAAAATATATATAACAAGACATAAAATCGTCTCCTTTGTTCAATCTTATCCAATGAAAAACCCCAAGTTACGCAAAAACGAGGATGAGATTGTAGGAGAGAACCGTGACACTGCTGATAAGATCTTCAATGTCCTGGAAGTATTTTCTTGTAATGTGTAAGGGTATTTTTAGAGGTGTGCGGATATCCAAAAAGTCGTATCAGTTTCGGATCGGATATCCGGCTCCAATCCGAATGCAAAACAAGGATTGTAGGATTCAGTTTTAAGAAGAAAGATCATCATACCAAAATGTAAACCTGAAATTCTAAACAAATCAATGCAAAGAAAATAAATCAATACCCAGCTTTATTATTTAGCATTACTTTACAATTAAATAGATTAGAAAATTCATACCATTATTATTATTAGTTAAACATTAAAATAACTTTTTAATATAGTATGATTTCTAAATGGGTTTAAAATCAATGACCATTATAAACTAACTAATGTAGATTTGACAGCTGTTTGTTTTTATTTCTATTAAATCTTTAAACTACAAAGACAGCTGATTAAAACCTGTAGGTTATTCATTGAAAACTGAATCAAAATGCGAGTAATATCGCGTAAAAGTGGGTTTTTACATGCTCGTTATTTACTTTTCAGGGGGCGGCGGGCGATTTCAAGCATTTACAAACCTTCTCTGAAATGTAGAGAATACATGGAAAAAATTTTGTTGTTTACGATACGTGCGAGCTGTATTCTTACACCACTGTTATATAGTTTATTTTAATAGTTAGTTATTTTAGTTTTCATCCTTAGTAAATATGGGTGATGATTCATTGAAAAGTGATTCAATTCGAGACGTATAGCTTGATGTGAGTATCAATAGTGATGACGAAACTCACAAATTACTTACACAATTAAAAAAAAATAACAAGTATTTTATGTTTCTTTCAAGGGCGTTTCTTTCTATTCTTTATGTTGCACTATACGTCCTTGAATCTTATAAGATGTATCATACAGAGGCCAATCACTGTACAGTATATATGAACCTCCATAGCCATTTTTGTTTTCATAAAATTTTTTCTATTAGCGAATTTCCCATAGGGAAGAACCGTAGGTCTCATGGTAAGACTTAAGCCCGGGACCATGTTATTTTTTCTTCTTTAGTTGCGTAGAGACCAAAAACAATAGTCGTTAAAATTTATATATATATGTGTCTGTGAACACGATAACGCTCGTAAAAATGGTCCGATTGAGACCAAATTTGGTAGATGTGTATTCCTACAAATACTCGGACGAGTTCGTAAACCAGACATATTGGTCAATGGGAACGGGTAGTTTGTAGGGGTGTGCGATGCATCGAAAATGTATCGAAATTTCGATTCGATGTATCGAATCGCGATTCGATACAGAGGTAATCGAAATACCGATGCATCGAGCCTCCCAATGCATCGAGCGAGTCCCAGATGCGTGGCAGCGCGTGTAGATCCTAGTGGCATAGCTTATACCGATTTTCAGGTTTTGAAACAAATTTATTTAATGTCTATGTTTGTGCAATCCAATTTTACTTTTTATTTTGTTATTCAAACTGATTTTAAATCCTTTCTCAAAATTGACAAAAAATAAGTCAGAGAAGTTTTTAACACGACAGCTTAACAGCTTACGTGATGATTACAATTTTAATGGAAGTTGTTTATGGTTAGGTATTCCTCCGCTGGACACAACAGACATCAATAGTAACAAAAAATACATCAAAACATATTAACAACCAAAATTGAATTGTATTTATTTAAATCATAGTTTGTTCAGTTTAGTTTTAATAATGGCTCCTTTTTCATCGCAGTATCAATTGACAGCTTCCATTGCATTTCTTACTAAGCAAAAAAGTAGATCCATAGTTTTTTAATAATATTTATTCCAAAAACTAAACCTTGAGTATTTGACATTATTCTAAATTATCTATTATAATGTACATATTAAATGTTTTATCAGTATGATGAATCATGAATAAAAACATTAAATTTGTGATTCTCAGTTAAATCGGGTGTAAGCTATTATTGTTAAGAGATAAGCGAGGTGGGTAGGTGGTCAGACAATAGCGGCAGTAGGTAATAAAAAATGACCTTGAGCCTTGCTCCGGGACATGGGGGTTTGTTGATATTTGGAACTGACTGAGCAACTTCATTACAGTATTTTGTTTTTCGGTCAAATACTTACATTTCTCTACATAGTATGATCTAGTTAAAAATTGAGTTTTATGTTTTCTCTTTAAATAATCATTAATCTGAGGTGATTTAATAAATAAGCAATAAAATTAAGTTGTGTGTGTTTAATTAATTAAGAAATTTACTTTTAAATAAGAGTAATGATTAAATAGTTTTAAATAAATATGTAACCACAACTAACTTCATTTTTAAAAGTTTTATATATTTTTAAATTTAAAATATGAATTTGATTAGAAACTAACCATTTGAAATGGATGATACTAAAACTATTTTTTTTAAATAACAATTTACTTCTGTTTTTATATTTTCTATATTATTACGTTTTGAATTTTTATTTATAGTTTTCACTACAATACTACTCATTTCCTCTAGTAATATCTTTTATTTTTCTCATTTCCAAATTTGTTAGATATGTTATTTTTTTAAACCTATACAAAAGAATTTTGAAATTGTATCAAAATTTTAAAACTAGAGATATATTTATGTTTTTGTCATACAATAGATTTTTATTTAATTTAGTAGTTTATAATAGATATATAATATATTTTTACTAATTGTAGACCTACATTAATTTTTTTAAATAATTCTTGTTTAGTCTCGTCAAGGCTAGCTATACATATTCCAAGTTATTAAAAATTTTAGCGAATCTTGGAAATCTTTTAGCGAACTTTGCTTTATTGATATAATATACATAGATAAAATACCTTAACACAAATCTTTGGAACTTGAAAGTTATCAAACTAATTATGAACTGTAAAATTTAGTGAATAGTCTAATAATATATTTTTTGGTTTTAATTCCATGGTTTTTTTATTATCTTCTGTTATATGATTTCTGTTTTACAGGAAATTGTGTTGTGTGTTTGTCGTGTTGTATCGAATCGAATCGCATCGATTCGTATCGGAATTCTTTGTATCGCATCGTTGTATCGAATCGAAATTTTTTTGCTGCATCGCACACCCCTAGTAGTTTGGGGGGGTTTTGTACCCCAAAATGGGGGTTTTTGCGTTTTTCACATGTAATTTTTAAAAATTCCTAATTTTATATTTCATCATTGGAATCAGCTTAAAAAACTACACAATTAAGTGCCTTAAAGTTTTTCTCTATCAACGACGGTTACCGAGATATTAAAAAATCTAAACACAGTATGTTGTATTGTGGGGCTCCAATGTTAATCTTATGGAGGATAGGGAAAAATTAATATTTCCCATATTAATCAATATTTTTGGATAAAACTTGATATTTAGCTTCATGTGGTTGAGATCTATCCATTTATACTTAAAAATCATAGTTTATGTGTTTATCATGGCAGCAAACCTGCATACTCTTTTCCCATGATAATCATATAGGGAATAGGCAAACTCCTTTATTTATGGACAGATGTTGATGAAAGTTGGTATAAATGTTAAAAATAAAAATTGTTTATGGTAGAAATGCCTACTTTCAGTGTTCTTCACAGCAGCGAACCTGCACACTCTTTCCCATGTTAATCTTATGGAGAATAGGCAAATAATTCTCATGTTTATTGACAGATTTTTATAAAACTTGTCAAATATTACTATTATTATTATATTATTGATTTGGAAATTCGCTGAGTATGCAGATATGCTGCGACAGGGGTATTTTTTATTTATGTCAAAATTACAAATTTTTCACAATTAAAAAGTATCTCATGTTCCTTAATTCTATTCTTCTATTCTTTCTGTTGCACTATGTGTCCTTAAATGTTATGAGATATATCATACAAAGGCTCATACTGTATGAACCTCCGTAACTATTTTTGTTTTCATAGATTTTTCCCTAATTTATATATATATATACAAAGTTGATATTTTGACATATATATATATATATATATATATACACGTATGTATGTATATATATATATATATATATATATATATATATATACAGTGGAACTTGGATAATTCGAACTTCTGTAATTCGAAAACTTCTTTATTTCGAAGTTTTGTCTTGGTCCCTAGAATTTTATATAAAAACAATGTTAAAATATTTTGGTTAATTCGAATAATATTTTGGATAATTCGAAGTTTTTACAGCGGAAATCTATAGTGTGTGTATAAGTGAACAAGTCATTGTGTACGATTTTCCAAGAAACGACGTTCGGGCTTCCTGTCCTAAGACTATTTTTAGCTAGATCAACGCGCCCACCCGACTCACTAGTCCAGTACACACAGATGTCAATGCTGTAATTTATGAGCAGAAATCACAACATTGACATCTGTGTGTATCATCGGTGGTGGTTTGTTCCGATATTCGTCGTCTGCTTTCATGTTAACACGTCGTGTGTATGATGGCTTCGTCAAAGCGAACCTACAAATCTCTGACGTTGCAAGAATAAATAGCGGCGATCAAGGAGGTAGAGAAGGGATTTGAAAAAGTTTGTAATAGCTAGTTTCGGGATCCCTCCAAACACATTATTGACATTTAACAAAAATTAGGATTTTTAATCAATAATATCTTTATTAACCTAACTTTTTTAATATACAATGTTAAAACATGATGTTTGATTGTTTATTTATAATCAATATATATCAAATATATATTATATATTTGATGTTTGATTGTTTATTTATAATCAATATATATCAAATATATATTATATCAATATATTATTTATAATCAATAATATCTTCATTAACCTAACTTTTTTAATATACAATGTTAAAACATGATGTTTGATTGTTTATTTCAACCACTTGCATAAACTTTTCTAATTCGAATTTTTTGATAATTCGAATTTTTTTCTGGTCCCTTGAGGTTCGAATTATCCAAGTTCTACTGTATATATATATATATATATATATATATATATATATATATATATATATATACATATATATATATATATACGTATGTATGTATGTATATATATATATATATATGTCAAAATTACAACTTTTTTACAAATGACAAGTATTTTATGTTTCTTTCAAGGGGGTTTATTTCTGTTTCCAAAATATATAATATATAGATTATATTAAATATGTTGTAACAATAATTTTTGTAAAATCTCCAGGCCCCAGTATTAAACCAGTGCTAGAAGCTACAGGCTCCAAAAAATAGGCTATTAAAAATTGTTGTATGTGTTAGTCTTACCTTCTTATTATGTATATGTATCATCCTTAGGTTCAAATGCAGGTATTCTTAAAAAAGAAGAATTTTCTTCTCCCTAACGAGTCATGTAAGTTGATGTAATATTTACTCTAGTATTATGGTAAATTTACACTGACAAACAAACCTGTGGCAGTAGCTTGCATCATTTCAAAGATTGACTATACTACAAACAGTATAAACCTGTGACAGTAGCTTGCACCATACCAAAGATTGACTATACTATAGAGGTGTGCGGATAGTGAATTATTTTTTGGGATCGGATTCGGATCGGATAGCTCAGGTTCGAAACGGATAGTTTTCGGATTCGGATACTCGCAATAAAAAAGTGAAATCAGACTTATCTAAGAATAAATTAGGAAAAAATCTATAAAATGTTATCAAAATTATTAAATGGCACATAAAAAATCATAAGTTCTTCATAGGATGAACAACAAAACTAAAATTTTTACTTCACTGCATTTAAAATTAATAATAATAAGTTTATTCCATCAATAAATACAAATTTACAAAATAACAATTACCAGTAACAAATTTTAATATGGCGTAATTCACAAATTAAATCAACAGAAACCTTATAATTCGCCATTAAATGACATCAACTTTCTACTAATTCATCAATTCATTCTATTAATAATCAACTAATTCTCAATTTTATTTCACGATTCAATTATTTTATTTATTACAATGATAAAAGCAAATCACCATTAACAAAGAATTAAGATTTGACAGACGCCGTTGGCTCGATGCCATCGGCTATCTGCGTATCGGCAGGGGCAGTGCAGCTGCTATCAAACAAAGGCCTGTGCGCAGGCGCAGAGTTGGAATATTTGGCAGATAAAATACCCCGATCGGCTGTGTAACAATAGTTACACAAGTTATTCATCTTAAGTTAAAAAGTTAGTTATTCATCTTAAAATTATCTAAAAATGTAAAACTAATAACGCTTAAATTCATTTAACAAATATAAAATGTAGATTGAAAACAAGTGGAAACTTTGTTGGTTATGTGAACACTGAACGACGAAATAGGCCAAATGTAAATTTGGCAACACTTTATCGTATTCCTCAAACCCGGAGTAGTTGAGAATGCGATAACTAAACAATTGATCGTCTACGTAGACGATCAGAATGAAGTAGTATTATTTTTGCCGGAAACCCCGTCGCAAAACGAGCTATTATGATGGTTTGTTACCAGTAACATTAAATCAACAATTCAAGTTTTTTCGTAGCCGAAATGAAATTTTATATGGAACAATATCAAACCGCAATCTGATACTCGGTGCAACTATCGATGACGCTATGCTTTGTATTTCAAAATGCAATATCGTGTTAAACTTACGGTTACTTAAATGCGTAGTTGAAGAATCGAATAATCATACCGCATCCTCGGACCGCCCAATGACGTTCTTACATTCCGATTGGATATGAATTGCGTAATTTCGTCATCTGCGGTCGTCATTCGTCATTCGAATCGCTATAAGTGTATCGCGTCTACCAGTCAACGACATTGTTTTGATGAAAGACTACGTAATTTTGTCGTCTTATCAAGGTTTAAGCAAAAATTATTCTTCGCGGCTTCGCGGGTATTAACTCGACAAAAATCTCGTTGTTTTTGTTCAAATTGCTGTATTATACAGTCTATCCGAAAATTCGGATATTTATTGGATCGGATATCTTAAATACATTCGGATCGGTTTCGGATATCTGATCCGATCCGAATCCGAACCCAATTTTCGGATATCCGCACACCTCTACTATACTACAAACCTGTGACAGTAGCTTGCACCATACCAAAGATTGACTATACTACAAACCTGTAACAGTAGCTTGCACCATACCAAAGATTGACTATACTACAAACCTGTGACAGTAGCTTGCACCATACCAAAGATTGACTATACTACAAACCTGTGACAGTAGCTTGCACCATACCAAAGATTGACTATACTACAAACCTGTGACAGTAGCTTGCACCATACCAAAGATTGACTATACTACAAACCTGTGACAGTAGCTTGCACCATACCAAAGATTGACTATACTACAAACCTGTGACAGTAGCTTGCACCATACCAAAGATTGACTATACTACAAACCTGTGACAGTAGCTTGCACCATACCAAAGATTGACTATACTACAAACCTGTGACAGTAGCTTGCACCATATCAAAGATTGACTATACTACAAACCTGTGAAAGTAGCTTGCACCATACCAAAGATTGACTATACTACAAACCTGTGACAGTAGCTTGCACCATACCAAAGATTAACTATACTACAAACCTGTGACAGTAGCTTGCACCATTTTTCCAATGTAGAACGTCTCAGGACTCTCATGTGTTAGCATATTGAACAGTTCCATAGCGTTTGGACTCTGGTATGGTTGCCGCAAGTCTTTGTACCGGTGATTCAGCTCGGCACGGATGTCGTATAGTGTGATACTCTTATTGCCAAAACCCTACCACAAAGCATTTAAATTTTAGTGAAAAAAGAAAAGTTTGTAAAAAAATATTAATTAATGACAGTAAGTTTGATGATTTCAATTTAATTATCAAAATCAAATCAAATAATCCTTATTTGTCATAGGAATGTACAAAACATCATTAACAATGTCATTTTGCTACCAGATAGGTGTCACAACACCTTTTGATAAAAACTATATTAAAAGTACAGTACTTAAATTAGTAGTGAAACAGTCTGAAAGAGGTTTTATTTTTACTAAAAAAATCTTTTAAACTGTAAAAAGGATTATTGAAAAGCCAAAAATAATATTTCTTTTTAAACTTTTTACGTGAATACAATTTAATTTTGTTCTCAAGGTAATCATAAATTTTTAAAGAGAAAGAGATGGCTATAGCTATATGGCTGTTGAATATTTTGTTTAAGCGGGGAAATTCAATTGATGCATTATTTTTGCTAAGAGTGTTGTAATTAAAACAATAAGATCAAATATATAAATATATATATATATATATATATATATTTAAATTAACTATTTTTTAAATTGAAATTCCATAAAAAGTGGCTTGCAGTGCTCTCTGTAATTACATTTTTGAGTGTTCAAACAGCCTTCTTTTGAATTTTGAATGTTTCTTCTATTCTAGTGCAATTTCCACAAAATATTAAAACATGTCTGAATACTGAAATACTTGAAGATAGGCAAAGTATACTGTTCTAAATTATTCTTTAAGAAGGACATCCGCCAGTCGGCTCAAAAAATAAATAACCCATGATAATCTTCTGTTCAAATAATCAATGGGCGAATTCCAATACAAGTAGTAGTCCATATTGACACCTAAAAACTTGACTTGATCCACACAATGATCAGACATGGAGCCCAAGATGTTTTTAAGACTGAATATTATTTGTTATTGTCTGTATTAAGCAAAAATCCATTAGAGGGAAAGCAATTTGATTCATTTGTTATTGTCATCAGCCAGTTGTCCAAGGTTGAGTAAGTCTTTGCTCACATTGAAAAATGTTGTGTGATCAGCATAGATGACAGTTTTTGTGTTAATCGATGATGGAAGGTCATTTATGTAGAAGACGAAAAGGAGGGGCCCCAATACAGAGCCTTGTGGGACTCCCCACTCAACCTCAACCTGTTTCGACCTTCAAAAATACTTAAAGTGCTGCCATCAAAACCATAATATTTTAACTTTTTGACAAGAATTTTGCAGTGAACACAATCAAAGTCCTTGCTCAGGTCACATAGAGTTGCCTTTTCCTCAAAAGATGAATGGACTTGTCGGAATAGATCATCTAATAATACTTCTATGGTCAATTTACCTTGTCCCAAGCCGAATTGTAAAGGGTAAAAAAGTTATCATTTTCTAGGAAAAAATTAGACCAATATTTCAATTAATTTGCCTACTGCTGGAACAATAGAGATAGGGCGATAGCTCTGGGGCTGGTCCTGGGGACCAGTTCTATAGATTGGGCAAACACGTGAGACCTTAAGTTGATCTGGTAAATTACCTTCTTTAAGGAGATAATTGACACAAATGACTAGTGGTTCATTCAATCTAGTGATTATGTTTTTGAAAATATTACTAGAAAAACCATGGGTATTGAGGCTTGTTAAAGGTATGTAGGCCTACTATTACAATTCAAAGGAAGAAAGGATGTGCCAGTTCACTAATTTAAATTTCAGTTACTGCATTCATGAAGTGTAAGCGTTATAAATATAGAATATATACAATACTGTAAAACCAAAATGTGATCAATTTAGATGATTAGCGATATCGGTGAATTACTCGTCCTGAGGAGTTTGTTGCAGAAAATTTATGTGTTTATATTACGTCTTACATTCACAAGTCGGCTTCCAGCCATGTTATAGTAAAAGTTGTCTGTGCTTAAGTTTGGTTTCTGTCGCTTGCCAAAACTTGTGCTTCAATAAAAATACCGCCAAGAGTGGTGAGGTGCATGCTATGATTTAATTTTTTACAGCTAAACGATAATCATAGACAACTTTATGCCTTATATGGACCAAAAATAATAAGTGAAGTTGTTTGGGAATGGTTTGTTCATTTAAACTTTCACTTTGCGTACATTATATCACAATTCACTTGCTGGTTTTGATATTTTAAGTTGATTTTTTGAAGGTCATTAGTGATCACATGCGGCCTACCAATTTTACCTTTATCAAGAATATTTGTTCAGCTATTTTTCAACGAACAAACCCAATCCTGAACAACTTTATTCATTATTGTCAGTCCACATACAGCACAAAGTACTCTATGAATATCTAGGCAGAAATTTCTTTGGCTGTAAAAAATTAAATCATAGTACAAACCTCTCTTCACTTGGTGGAATTTTTAATTGCAGCACACATTTTAGCAAGCGACAGAAAACAAACTAGCTTACTGACAATTTTTACCATAAAACAGCTGGCAGCCAACTGTTTTAACATATTCGACACAAGAATGATAGAACTACTCCCTCCACTTCCTTCATAGTGGGAAAACAGAGTTTAATTTCTTAACAGCCCTTGTTGATGGAAGATTCGTTATTTTATTTAATATAAATTTGTTATTTTAACCCCTCAACGATCCGCGATGTAAATTTTACGTTTGCCATTACCAAACTGAGAATGGATTCACAGTACATCACAATAGTCTCGATTCTTTCACAGTCTGCTTCTTTATCATCGGTTTTTGGCAAATTACTTTTCGAACATTTGTTTGAGTTTATCTGTGTCACGTTTTATATTTCTAATGATGAGTCCATAACAGATTTTATTCGTTTTGAAGGGAAACCAGAGTTTCCATAACAAATAGAAAGATCCTGCGGGAACACTTGATGCCAATCAGGCAAAACATGTATTGGACAAACCTATAACCTATAACTGTGATAAGACGCAAGTTAACTAGTCTAATACACCGTTCGGTTAAATAACGTTAATTGGTTAAATACACAGTTGGGGTATAAAATAATGGATTTTATTAGTACGTTTTATGTAACTTTACATTGCATTACCAGGACTCTGGTGTATCTGAAGTACCATCAGTTTAGAAGTTACTGAGAAGAGGAATCAGCCCATCTCTATTACTAAACAGCACAGGCCATACACCAACCTGTCTTTCGAGCTCCTCTGCAAAGGCGTCCAAGTCCAGATCCTTGAGCCTTTCCGGAGCCTCTAAAATCTCCTCAAGGGCTCCAGCCGGATTGGCGTCTTCGTCATCGTACTCCAGAGCATCCACAGCCATCTTGCGTGCCCACTCGTATGTCTCAGGGTGTACTCTCGACCCATCCAGCACCTCCACATATGCCTCCGTACTGTGAATAATAATATATGCTATGGAGAAAACCACAACTCAAAACACTCAACTTTTGAAGAATAGTAAACACTACATAAAATTACTCACATGAACAAGCAAGATTACAATAATTTCATTGCTGTTGAAAGTGTAATAGTGTGGGAGTTGTGTTTAGGAAAGAAAAGGAAGAAAAACCTGAGAAGGCTTGGTAGGAGAAAGGAGAAATCAATGGATCAAGAAATCTGGAGGCTTATAGAAATCTAGGGTGTGTTGGTGAGGAAAACTACCTTCTTGGGTAGTAAGAGCTGGATTAAGTTTGCAGCACATTTCTGACACACACATTCTAATTGTCCCATTTACCTGTCCCCAAGAGAGTTGGTGTCAATCTTAATGAAGCCAGCACAGTTGATGAACACTTTAGGCCCCATGTGACACATGGTTACCAGCTGCGTTCGGTTCTCTAGCCGTTGGTTGGTCTGCTTCAATAGTTTTATCAGAGCAGCACCCTGAAAACAAAAACCGATTAATTTGATTTTCATTAAAAAATGATCTGATACAAATTGACTATTGGGCTTTTTAATTCACAGTTCTATCTAAGGAAATGTCCTACACTCGTTTCTCTTTCATACTTGGCTTAAAATACCTACCTTGTAATAAGGTCACCATTTCAATCATCTATGTTATCTAATCAAACATTTTTTTTATTTAATTTTTAATTAATTCATTTAGTTTATAACAATAAATTTTTAATTTTTTTATTTAATATTTTAATAGTCTAATCAAGCAAAAATCTAATGTTAACAGCTTTTTAAACTTTTTAAAATGTTGAATGACAAATTTGAATATACAGTTCAAGATTCTTTGTTTGAAATTCATTATTGGTGATGGTGGATTGATATTATTTAGATTATTATTGCGGACATTTTCCATCACGATATTATGTAAAACAAAGTTTCACGACGTTTCGGGATCTGGAATCTGATCCCGTCCTCAGGTGAACTAATATCTAAAACATAGCACAATTAATTAACATATAATCCGGACCAAACCGGTATAAAGCTGAAAACATAAAAGTTTAAAGCAGGCAAAACAACTTACAAACGAACCATACACTAAACATTACACACAAAAGAAACCAAACACGTCCGCTCGTCACGGAGACTCAAAGACAACTGAAAATATAAATAAAAGACAACATGAGAGTTGTCTCATGTTGTTCTTTTGTGTGTAATGGTTAGTGTATGGTTCGTTTGTAAGGTTTTTGACTGCTTTAAACTTTTACTTTTTCAGCTTTATACTGGTTTGGTCCGGATTATATGTTAATTAATTGTGCTATGTTTTAGATATTAGTTCACCTGAGGACGGGATCAGATTCCAGATCCCGAAACGTCGTGAAACTTTGTTTTACATAATATCGTGATGGAAAATGTCCGCAATAAGAATCTATATAGTTCAAGATTGTTGAACATAATCATACTGTATCCAAGGCTAACATAATTGAAGGTATTATAAGAATGAATTTTTACTTTTCAAGAATAATTATGAATATGTATATAATGTAATATGAGTATAAAGATAAATCCTTAATTTTACTATAATTCTATTTTCTCTAATTTTTATGATCTATAAAATAAGGGGCTATTTTTCAGAGTAATTTTAAATAATTATTAAAAAACCTACCAACAATAATTTACATTTTTATACTCTTGTTATTCTAAGGCCTAATCACTAAAGGCATGTTAAATATAAAATACCTTTCTGGGACCCAGGCCGCACACAAACTGCACCAAGTTGCCGCTGTACACGTTGGCCACCACCTGGTTGATGTCCACGCCCACCTCGTTAGTGCGGTTCACAAACTCTAGGTGTAGAGCCTCCAGCAGCTCCTCTCTGTTCAAGTGGTCCTATACAACACAGAGTATGCAGTAGAGTTTTAGGGTTCACTAGGTACAACTTTTTCAACATTTCTCCCAGTGTTTAACACTGCGAGAAATATTAATATTGTTGCAATGGTTTTTTCTAAAAAACCGCTTTTGATTCTCATAAAAAGTCACCCCATCACTATCACTACCAGAAACTGTCCTCATATTTTACCCTCTCAGCCAAAATTAAAATAATTAGCATTAGTCTTTACACTGTACCTGCAAAGGATGATATCTCAGACAGAGAATTTCCTCATCAGAAGTGCACAGCTGAGAAAACTCTACGAGAGGGTCTTGTATCCTCCGAGCCAGGGAGATGGCTTGACGAAGCAACAACGGGTAGTCTCGGAAATCATTCTGTAACAAAATTAGTAAATTGAATTTTTTTGACACAATAAATTTATACAGAACTAATCTTTTGAAATCAGTTATTAATTTATATTCTTTAATCGATATTTTTTGCTAATCACTGAAACAAAGCATATCAAATCACAATTATTTGCAGGAGGCTTAAACAGAGTTACAAAACATCAATATCCATTTATACATCTGTCTTTTTTACTTTCTTCCACTTATACGATAGTATATGGAGAAAGTGTTGTTTTCGTTAAAACTTTTGAATTTTAGTTAAGAGTGTATATAACCATTTTGGGGTCCTTTGAATAAAAAAAAGTGGATTTTGACGTGATGTCTGTCTGTACATGTGTGTGCGTGTGTTCTGGATGTGTACAGAGCCACAGCCTACCCCGTTGATCCGATTTAGATGAAATTTGGTATGTATTTATTCACCGTAATTTTATTCATTTTTCTATTTTAAGGGTAGTTTGTCCCTAAAAACCCT
The DNA here is from genome assembly GCA_023375725.1 of Nephotettix cincticeps. Classification (NCBI taxonomy): domain Eukaryota; kingdom Metazoa; phylum Arthropoda; class Insecta; order Hemiptera; family Cicadellidae; genus Nephotettix; species Nephotettix cincticeps. The sequence goes on from CM041791.1 coordinate 44,923,419, forward strand.
ATAAACGTGAAAAATCCAAATTTCTCAATAATGGCTAACTATTTTGATTGAAATTTATTAGTTTATAGGGCATAGAGTATTAAAAATATATGCCATCACCTGCATGTCTGTAAAAATGACTGTTCAAAAGTTTATGGGCTTTTAATTGTCAAAAAATAATTTTTTTACCTTCAACCTGGCATTTAGTTTACCATGTACTGGCACTGTCTATGTTCAATTTGCAAATATTCAACATTTTTTCTCCTAAAGCCTCATTTATTTAAAGTATTATATATCATTTGGAATTAATCAGTAAACAATTTAGTATCTCATCACATTTGTCAGGTATAATGAAAAAATTTGTTTCATAAGCATAAATAATCAAAATAAAAAAATTAAAAAATTACTTAACATTCCATAGCGTGGAGGCCACATAAATGATGATAGAATAAAACTGAGATACAGTAGAACTCCAATCATCCGAACTTTGATCATCCGAATCGCTTTTAGAAAAATTACGTGAAATTGTATTGTAATACTAGCTGACCCGGCGAACTTCGTAACGCCTGACAGTAAATACATGTTAACTTTAAGTTTGGCCATGTTCTGAAGTCGAATAGCAATATGGCTTCATTGTGAAAGGTTATATAGCCTGGGTCGCAGCATAGAGAATAACAATACTGAAACGATAAGACATATTAATAACATTCCTATAAAACAAATAAATCTGAGTGGATTAATTCACAATTTTCAAATCGAACCAAAATCCAAACCAAACCCAACTGTAATACGGCTTTTATAGGAAAGATATACAACAGCTGATTATTATAATAAACGTAATATTATAAACATTTTAATTAACATATAAACACGTGATTTTAATCAGACAGAAAATGAAAATATAAATACATAATCCCCCAAAACCGTAAACTATTAACGTGGTGAATAAAGCTGTTTATTTTTTACAGTACACATTTACTTCATAGTTTAAAATTAATGAATGATTCAGATGGCATTGGATATTAAAGCACATTGCTAATGGAAAGTAAACCAATCAGCTGTAGCTAAGAAATCAAATGTTTTCATTGTAGACATTTTGTAAACAAACTTACAATCCATAAGGTTAACATTAGAAATTTAAAACGCCATAAAATGGAAACTTATGGGGTTTTCGAAAATATTTTATCACTTAAACCTTCCCGGACACATTTAGAGCAACTTCCTAAAATTTCATGGCGATCGGATGAGTAGTTTGGCAACGCATAAAGGACATACATACATACAGACATACAGACAGACATACATTCAATTTTATATATTGTAATATTAATGAAAACGTGTGAAGACAGCAAAACAACTTATGCTGACAGATATATTCAAAAAGCATTAACACACACACACATGCGCAAAAAGCCGCTACGGCTGAAGCGCCTTGGGAAAATCCGCCCCTTTGACTGGTGATGTTGAAGCATTAACACTTTTTTGTAAGAAAAGTTTAATTCATACCGTAAAGCTTCTAAAATGGTATAGTCAAATAAAATAATACTAAATATATAAAATGGATTTTTGGTACTAAATTGCCTGTTTTTTGTGAAAACTCTAATTTTCCGAATATTTGATTAACCGAATGGGGTCCGGTCCAAATTAATTTGAGTTCTACTGTATACAAAAATGGAAAATTTGGTTGGGATTAAGAAAATATATACTTTATTATGTTTTTTCTTACGTTTTTATGATTAAAAACAATTTTTGTGCATGTATACTAATATTTACCTCTGGAAAATTATAGTTTTTGGGCCAAAGTTTGTGATAAGTCATGCTGTACAGTCAACTCCATGACCAAGGAGTTGACTGTACAGCATGACTTGTATTAACTGCATGGAGTTAAGTAGTTAACTGTACAGCAGGATTTGGATCGGATTTCTTTGGAATTGGATGTAAAAATGTGAATTAAAATAAAAAAGTTAACTTAGTTAACAAAATAATCTATGCACATCCAAATGGATGGTAAATATTAATAAGTTCCCATATTAGTGTAAATTAGTCTTACCTCTCCCTTAATTGAGTTGGCATACACCTTGGCAAACTCGTTGTCCATTATCTCGACAGGCAGCTGGGGGAACTGTTCATCCTCCACTAGTGTTCCAATGATCTCCTTAACATCAGCTGCTACCATCATGGCATCCCTCGACTCACCGCCTATCACCACTGCGTGCGGACGCTTGGTCGAGATGAAGTTACGCAGTGCTAGAAGGTCTGCCTCCTGCATTATACATTATAAATAGGGTAGGCCTTCACTTGTTGGTATGGTAAAAAGTTCTGTACCACAGTTTTAGGTTCAAATTTGGTTCGGTACAGTAGAGCTGAAAATCATTTGATTTGGTTGTTTGGAAGTAACCCAAGTCTAATTAGCCGTGCGGGGATATAACAATTGTTTTTTTTTATCAGATAGCTTATATTTGGTTTGTATAATTGCAAAAATAGAGAATAATTACATTCTCCAAAGAATAAACTCAATGTTAACTATCTCCCCTTTTACGATCCTTTTTTTTCAAGGAGAAAGTATTGTTTTGAGTAGAATTTTTTATTTGAATTTTTGGTACATATATATATGTATCCATTTAAGTACATGTAAGAACATATATATCCATTGGTACATATATACATTCACTAAATGGAAAAATGTGGGTTTTAGAGTAATGTCTTTCTCTATGTCTGTTTGTGTGTCCATGTGTCTGTGTGTGTGTGGGAATGTGTAGAAGCCTAAACAAGATTATTGGTCCCAGCAACAATGGTGCGCAATAAGCCACATGGCTAACATGTTGAAGTAAGCTAAGCCGCATATTGATCTGTGCCGTGCAGAGCAGGGCAGGGCAGGAAAACAAGTCACGCAGTTTTCTACACCAGACCACGCATATTGGAAAGCAGTCTCGTACGGTATTCCATGGCGGGTGGATGTGTTTATCTCATTAATTCAAGTTATAAAACATGTTTTTAAAGCTACTTGATTTAAGCTCAGAATCAGATTCGGATACCGAGCTACTACTGGATGTATATCAGAGGTCGAGGAAGACAAAACAAGGGAACAGTGCTTACTTCAAATGAACAGTTTAAAAATTATTGTCACCTTACGAGGGATGATTTTGAAGAAGTACATAGATTGGTACAACTGTTAATTATGTCAGAGGAATGAAACACCCAAAGACCCATTGGAAGCAAAAAAAAACTAACTGACCGACTGACAAATGCCCTGTGTGACGCAGTATTTTCTGTGTCTCGGCTGAAAGTGCAAGGCACACACATGCAGGGAAGATCTGCGTCGCACTGGCGAGTCCCGCAATGTGCATGCTCTTGTGGTAGACATGGTCCACAAAAGCTGCTCTGCGCCACCAATCTCTACCAGCATCTCAATAGGCGGCAGGCCTAACACTGTTCTGCCCCTTTGTGTAATACAGGTAATGCGAGTATACTCGCTGTTGACGCCAGGCTGTTACGCATTAGTGACACACACAAAAATCTATTTGCAACCAATAAATACTGACTGCATGTTGTAACTACGTCATGAAACAAGTTGGCAAGCGACAAAAGTGGATTGCCCTGCCATCTATCGTTGCTTTGGATAATTAAACTTGACTCTAAATGCCATTATTGGAATACGCGAGGATACTTGCTCATGGTGTTGAGTATGTGAGCGAGTTAATTTGCTTATAGCGTTCAAAGGGTTAAGTAGCCTTAAACCCTCCCAAAAAACATAAAATGAAAATTTCTCAAAAACAGCTTAATGATTTTAATGAAAATTATATGACTTATAGTCCCCTTTATGAAGGAAACAAGGGGTTTAAGAGTTGTATGACTTTTAAAAATCAAAATTTGATTTCTTAGAATTTTCAAAAAATTAAAATTAAATTAAAAAATTACAAAAGCTGAATTAAAATGTTATTAATTAATTTTAATTTTTTTTCTTTTCCAAGTTTGTTTGTTGGGTTATTATTGAAACTTGTTTATTTTGATTTAGGAAGATTCACATTTAAGTTTATATCCGAAAAAAATTTAACATATGAGTTCAAATCATAAAACATTTCCATTTCTAAATCTGGAGCGGGTTTTTTAAAAAGAAATAATGTTGGATCATCCACATATTGACTACATCACATTGTTTTAATTATGATTGACGATTATTTAAATATATAAAAAATAAAATGAGTCCAAATATCAATCCTCGAGGTTCGCCTGAATAAACTTGTAACACACTTGGTAACACTTGTAACACATGAAGATACCCCATTTATATAAACTTGTTGCTTTCTGTTTTTAAGGCAAGAGTAAAGCCATTCATATGGAATTATTTTCATTCCTAATGAATATAGTTCTTCTTAAAAAGTATGGTTGACACAGTCAAAATCTGTAGAAAGATCTAAGAACACTCCCACTGTCACATTTAGATCTTCAACTATTCAAATTTGATCAATTTGTTACTACGTCAATTTTTGTACCTAATAAAAAGCCAAACTGGATTTTGGCTAAAAGGCTATATTTGTCTAGGTTATTTTATTTAACCCTTCAGAGGGTGCTTGCGGAGTTTTCCTCCGCACGTGTAGTTTTTGTTAAAATAATCACGCTTATCAGGTATCAGCAGCCATGTTAGGCTCTGTACCTCACGTGCCTCAAATCCCCCAAAACTGTTTACTACCCCCACACTCCTTTTGTTTCCTTGTGTGTTGATATTCAGTGAAACGATGTCAGTTTGCGGAGGCTTTCTCTAAACGGAATACACATATGAACGTATGGGTTGAATTTGTGCGATTTAGCGTTGCGGAGTAAAACTCTGTATGCGACCTCTCGCGTTTCACCGGTGAAGCGCCCGCTCAAGGGTTAAGAATAACTTTTCACATATTTCACTAAATGCTGGTAATATTGAAATGGGGGGGGTAATACTGAATTACTGACATGAATATGAAGCATCAATGAGGATTTGGTTTATGTTTGAAGCTGAAATTGACCTCTTATACAACAATTATGGCAATTATGGTCCGCGGGTAGTGATTTTTACTGTCGGGTCGGGTAGTAGATTACCACAAATTTTCGGGTCGGGTCGAATTCGGGTATCATAAGCTAAATGAAAATTCGGGTCGAGTCGGGTATGCAAGTAAAAAAAAAATTTGGGTTGTGTTCGGGTATTACAAGTTAATATTCGGGTCGGGTTTGGGTATTGTAAGCTTTAAATTCAGGTTGGCTTTGGATTTTATTAGTAAGCAAAATATTAATTTAAATAAATTTTTATTGACCTACTTAGCATTATTGATGCAAGTCAGAAACCTATCATTGCATTTACCAACTTATTTATTTCACATATAGGCCCTAAAGTCATTAAACACATTATATGTACAGTTCTCTGTTTGGTATTATATTACCCCAACAGTTTTATCCATTTAATTAATTATAAATTATAATAATTTATGTTGTAAATAATTATTAATGGGAAATAATTTTCTCAAGTCTATATGAAACTAAGGATGTATTTTACTGCAGAACACAGGAAATGTATTGAGTCAATACCCTAAGCCAAGGGTCCATTATACCTATTTTATTTATTGTCCTGGTTTCTTATTTTTAATTCAACCAATCACAATCATTGTTCAAATTAAATCAACACTTTCATAAAATGTCAAAAGGCTCTTTAGACTAAAATAGTTATTTTAGAATAAAGTGGTTAATATTTAAAATTACAGTGGAACCCCTCAAATCTGAACACGTTCTCAGGAAATCAAAACAAGAAATAGCTGGAAATTTAAAAAAATTTAATCACTTAAAAAATTAACTTTAACTTCAAAATTAACTTAATCACTTAAAAACTTTAACTTATTTTTCAAGAGCTAACAAAATCAGGTGTTTCTCGCTACTAGTATGTTATCTTTAACTGTTGAAGTGAAGAAAATCTTCACAAAACGTAATTCCAAGCCACGTCTGTTGTTAGCGATACACACTTATGAGCAGGTAAACGCTCACTAAACTAGACACAGACAGTAGACAGACGCGATAAGCATCCCAATACGGTAGGGGGAGAGTACTTTATTTTTAGCACAGGCTCGACCTGCCAAGGTCACTGCCCTTATGAATTTATTGAGTCACGCACAGCCTGTATAACCCCAATCACCACGTCTCCCGTCGCTTACCGCGAGAATACAGTGACGAAATAAGTGCATAATATTATATCCCGCGAAGAAAAGGCTTCAGTCCCAATCATCCCAACCGTACCGTACCGAATTTGTACCGAGAACCGAGGTACAACAATTTGTACCGTACCGTACCGTACCGACCTCATAATTTCCTGTACCGCAGACCCCTACAAATCACAGTTCTGTATTGGTCATATAACATCGTCAACAGGCTGTCAGAGCAAAAACAACGAATCACTTGAAAGAATCACGAATTACAGACATTACAGTTTAAAAGGTTTTCACTGTGATTGAAAAATCACAGGTATTCCCATCACTATTTGACGACTAATACGAGCTTCATACTGGTACGACTATTTTGTTGCGTTAAAAGAAGGAACGGTTCCTTGATCGCGTAAGCTGCTACACGTGAATACGAAATTAAGTTGCGAATGCACAATAATTTTGAACCGGCAGGGAGACGGCTGGTTGCCTGATTTTCACGAAAGTCTTGGTGACAGTGAGGTTGTGCAATCAAATGTATTAAGACAGTAAAATATTACTTCGAAGTTTGACATCTCGATGGAAAACATCTGTATTCGATAATATTGCGTGAACGCGGCGTGAATCATAAGTTTTGGACGAAATGTTATTACCCAGGGTCTCTGGTTAATTTCAATGTCATCTCGGGTATTTTGTACAACCCCGTGCCTTTCGGGTAGTTACCACCCGACCCGACATCTACTAGAAGCCCGCCCGAATGAAACCCGAGACGAGCCGAGCCCGCCCGACCACTCGGGTTCACATAATTACCCGAAATGACCCGAATTTTCGGATACCCGCAGACCTCTAAGCTTAGTACTTTACCTCGATCAGTTTTAAAATCTTCATATCCATGGACAAGATAAAACTCACCTAAAGAATTGCTTGCTCCAACTCAATAAAACCCCTACTACAGAAGATTAAACCTCTGAATTAAATTATATACTAAGGCAAAAAACAAGACAGAGAGTATTCACATACCTTCAGTATTTTCTCATCCTCTCGGTATGAGTTTTTACGCTTCAGTAGATGCGGCAGTCTGAGATGGTCAGTACATTCTCCATCTGGAGCTATCAGGCAAGCAAACGCAGCTTGAGAGTAATCTGGCACATAGGCTATGGCCATCACTCGCAGGCCCTAACAATCACATACAAACTGTTTTAGCTTCTACACCAGACTTATTTGTAATTAAATTTAAATTTGAAACCGTTGTAAAAAATACCTTTGAATACCATTTCCTACATTCATAAAACTATAGGATAATATGGTCTTGTACTTTTAATTTTCATTAAGGTTTTAATCATACTAATTTTAATACTTATGGAAAACTGATTTATTCGTCTTAAATTCATTCATCAGTAGTTTGTTGTAATGAATACACCAACTTAATCATAATACCCCCGTCACAGCAAACCTGCATACTCAGCTATTTTCTAAATAAATAATATAATAATAATGATATATGTTAAGTGTTGTCAATATCTGTCAATAAATATGAGAGTTATTTGCCTTTTCTCCATAAGATTAACATGGTAAAGAGTATGCAGGTTTGCTGCTATGAGGAACATTGGAAGTAGGCATTTCTAAGATAAACAATTTTTAGTTTCACCATTTACCAAGTTGTATAAACATCTGTCCATAAATAAAGGAGTTTGCCTATTCTCTTTATGATTAACATAGGAAAAGAATATGCAGGTTAGCTGCCATGATAAACCCATTAACTATGATTTTTAATTATAAATGGATAGATCTCAACCATGTAAAGGTAAATACTAAGTTTAATCCAAAAAATATTAATTAATAAGTGAAATATTAATTTTCCTTTATCCTCCATAAGATAAACATTGGAGCCCCAAAATACAACGTACTGTGTTTAGATTTTTTAATATCTCTGTAACCGTTGAGATAGAGAAAATCTTAAAAAAACTAAATTGTGTAGTTTTATAAGCTGATTTTGATGAAAAAAGATAAAATTTAAAAATTATTTAAATTACCTAGGAAAAATGCAAAAACCTAATTTTTGAGTACAAAACCTCCCAAACTACCCGTTCTGAATGACCGATATGTCTGGTTAACTTGTAAATGTAAGAATACACACATCTCTACCAAATTTGGTGTTGATCGGACTATTTTTACGAGAGTTATCGTGTTCACAGACACACACACACACACACACACCCACATATATATATATATATATAAACTCCCATCGCAGCAGACCTGCGTAATCAGCGAATTTCCAATTCAATAGTAAGGCAATAATAACACAAATATTTGACAAGATTGATCAATCAATACCTAACGATAAATTAGTATATTAGTATAAGCCTATTCTTCGTAACAATAACTAGGGGAAAAGTATGCAGGATTGCTGCTATGAGGAACACTGAAAGTAGGCATTTTTAACTATTTTTATTCTGATTATATACCAAGTTTTATCATTATTTGGACATAAATAAAGGAGTTTGCCTATTCTCCATAAAATTAACATGGGAAAGAGTATGAAGGTTTGCTGCTGTGAGGTACACATTAACTATGATTTTTTAGCATAAACGTATGGATCCCAACCACATGAAGCTAAATACAAAGTTTCATCCAAAGCTATTGGTTATTAAGGGAAATATTAATTTTTCCTCATTCTCCATTAGATTAGCATTGGAGCTCCTAAATACAATGTACTGAGTTTAGATTTTTTTAATATCTCGTTAACCATTGGGAGATAGAGAAAAACTTGAGGAAACTAAATTGTATAGTTTTTTGAACTGATTCTAAAAGTGAAAGATAAAATTTTAAAATTTTAAAAAATTACGTGGGAAAATGCAAAAAAAACCATTTTTGGGGTATGATTGTCCGATAAGTCTCGATTATGCACTCGTCAGAGCAAATGTAGGAATACACGTCTCTACAAAATTTGGTCTCGATCAGACTATTTTTACAAGAGTTATCGTGTTCATAGACACACATATATATATATATATGTATATATATATATATACACATATATATATATATATATATATATATATATATATATATATATATATATATATATACAGTAGAACCTCGATTAACCGTCACCCTTTTAACCGTCAGTCTCTATTAACCGTCACCCCGCTAGCGCAAAAATAATTATGTTTCCGCGTCAGCGCCGAGTCGGATCTCGAGTTGAGGCTCTATGATGAGTAGTGACGACTGTACTGCACACCTGCATTGTGCGTGAATCATTGGCGGCAAGGGTAGTGACCCTGCTGGTTAATCCCTTATACTGTCTTCTGCATTCCACTGCTACCGTTTCATTTCAGTTCAGTATGGTGCGTGGCTACAGTGAACTGAAGTTATTGTCGATTTCGAGTGCAATGCCAACTAGTGTTTACGTGCTTTACTGTTTATTGTTAACAGTTCTGTTTATACGTGGTGTGTAATGCTCGTCTGTTATGGCTGAGAAACGGTAACGTGTAGTTGTGGGACTCGATAATAAACAATAAATTATTAAACACTGATGCTTCTTCTCAGAAAAATAAGAAAAGCCTGACGGGGAAAGAAACAAAAGAAAATGACGGATTATTTTAATAACTAAATACCGGCAACATCAAGTTTTGAGAGTAAAAATACGTACATGTACAGTTCATATTTCATTGTTTTCTTAATAAGATATTTCAATAAACTATTTTTCACTTGAACTAGCGTAGTTTGGTTTTTTTCTCATTTAAAATAAATTCACATTAAGTCTATCATGAAAATTAATTATGACTTGAAATGGCGCCGTTATAACATGCAAGGCAGTGAATTGCGAAGTTGCCACGCCAAACACTGTATAGGTGCTAAGTTGTATCGGCGCTATTACTATTTCTGTTATCCGTCTATTCGGTTATCCGTCATGGTCTCGGTCCCGAGGGTGACGGTTAATCGAGGTTCTACTGTATATATATATATATATATATATATATATACCCCGCCACGAGCATGGGATATTCAGGTATATTCAGGTTGGTTTTTACTTGTTTGCTATATTTATCACAATTGTCTTGGTGATCTCATATGTTAATTTTTTCATTTATTTTTTGTAGCATACACTACATTATTGTAATACCCCCGTCGCAGCAGACCTGCATACTCAGCGAATTTCCAAATCAATAATATAATAATAATAATATATGACTAGTTTGATCATTATATTTCAATAAATATGAGTATTGCTTACTCTCCATAGATTTACATGGGAAAGAGTATGTAGGTTAGCTGCTGTGAGGAACAGTGAAAGTAGTCATTTCTACCATAAATAATTTTTATCTTAACATTTATACCAACTTTCATCAACATCTGTCCATAAATAAAGGAGTTTGCCTATTCCCTATATGATTAATATGGGAAAAGAGTGTGCAGGTTTGCTGCCATGATAAACACATAAACTATGATTTTTAAGCATAAAAGGATAGATCTCAACCAGATGAAGCTAAATATCAAAAATTTGTAATTCGAAAACATTTATTTAATTTTTTTGGTCCCTTAATTTTAAATAAAAACAATAAAATATCTTGGTTAAATTAGATTATTTTGGAGGTTTTTATCAAAACAATTGTGTGTATATGAAATTTTGTGTGCGATTTTCAGGAAAACGATTCGGGCTTGTCCTCAAATTTTTTAGATAGATTATACGAGCACCCCACTCACTAGTCCTACTGCATAATAAACAACATTGACATCTATGGATACTGGTGGTTTGCCGATATTAGGTCGTCTATTTCATGTTATGTGTGTATGATGGCTTCGTCAAAGCTAACCACAAATCTCACGTTGAAAGAATAAATAGGGCGATCAAGGAGGGTAGAGAGGGATTTGAAAAAGTTTGTAATAGTGTTTCATAATAATATCTTCATTAACTACTTTTTTAACATACAGAAACAGAGTTTGAATTTCAACCACTTGCATCTTTTCTAAGATTGGATAATTCGAATTTTTTTAAGCATGAGGATCGGGATTACCAGTTTACTGTATCAAGTTTTATCCAAAAATATTGATTAATATGGGAAATATTAATTTTTCCCTATCCTCCATAAGATTAACATTGGAGCCGCACAATACAACGTACTGTGTTTAGATTTTTTAGTATCTCGGTAACCGTTGGAGATAGAGAAAAACTTTAAGAAACTTAATTGTGTAGTTTTTAAGCTGATTCCAATGGTGAAATATAAAATTAGAAATTTTTAAAAATTACAGGTGAAAACCGCAAAACCCCCCATTTTGGGATACAAAACCCCCCCAAAATTGATATTTGTTTATTTATTTACATAAATTTAAGTTAAAATACACTGTGTAAATGAACTAAGTTTCGAAACACGTGTCGTGTATAATGTAAGAAATAAAATGTTTAAAGGGAGCACAAGTTCTTTTAATTTAATAATAAATAAATATATATATATACTAGCTGACCCGGCGAACTTGGTACCGATAATAATAAACATTTTATTTTTAATCATAAAACATAATCACTAAAATTCGTTCTGAGGAATATTATATCTATACAGTAATTAGACACCATTGAGTGCTTACTATTTTATGCATGCTTCTTTGGCTTGCTCAATGGTTCAAATCAAAACAGCTGCTGTTTATATCTTAAAAGGTAAGATACATGTTGGAATCCAAAACAAAATTATTTACCCATAAGATTAACATGGGAAATTTGAAGGCGTAAAGGGTAGAGATTTATGGGAAAATCGTCACAAAAACTATCAGACTTTCCTATTTTAGGCCTAAAGAACCAGTATACCGAATTTCAGCCTCCTAGATAATCGGGAAGTGGGAGAATTAGTGATGAGTGAGGGCTTTGAATTTTATATAAATTATATAAATTATTAATATTATATAAATTTTTATTATATTATATATTATTTTTTATTATATTTATTTATTTTATTATATATTTTTTTATACGAGGGTCCCCCACCACTGCGATTGCGTGTGCGGCCGCTTGTCCCTTCCTTTCGCTTCAGTGTGAGGTGAGTCTCGTTGCTGTACGGTTACGCTTCTCGTTTTCGCAGCGTTTTAAAATGGCGACGCCAATAGAAAATCCCGCCAAATGTGAAGTGCGGAGTGTGATTCGCTTTTTGAACGCTCAAAAAGTTAAGCCTATTGAAATTTATAGGCAAATTAAAGCTGTTTATGGTGAAGGTGCGATGAATGAGTCATCTGTGCGAAAATGGTGCATCATGTTTAACCAAGGAAGGACCAATGTGCATGATGAAGATCGGAGTGGGAGGCCATCTTTAGTCACAGATGAACTGAAGCAAAAAGTTGAAGACAAAATTCAGGAAAACCGACGTTTCACTTTAACAACTTTACATGACCCTTTTCCCGCAAATTTCACGTTCACTCCTACATGAGATAGTGACAGATCATCTTGGTTACAAGAAAATGTGTGCTCGCTGGGTGCCTAAGATTTTGACGGACGACCATAAGGCAAAACGAATGGGGGCAGCTCTGGAGTTTTTAACAGAATATGACAATGATGGGGACCGATTCCTTGATCGTATTGTTACTGGAGATGAAACATGGGTTTCTTACAAGACTCCAGAAAACAAGCGTCAGTCAATGGAGTGGCATCACGCTAATTCGCCCTCAAGACCAAAAAAGGAAAAACCATTATTGCAGACTCGCAAACTCATGGCAACGGTTTTTTTGGGACCGAAAGGGGTTAATTCACGTTGAATTCATGCCACGAGATGCAACGATTAACTCCGAAGCATACTGTGAGACCCTTCAACGTCTTCGACGTGCCATCCAAAACAAGAGGCGCGGAATGCTGTCGGGAAAAGTGTTTTTCATTCACGACAATGCACGGCCTCATGCCTCAGCAAGAACAAGGCAAGAACTCCAACATCTGAAGTGGGAAATTTTTAATCATCCTCCCTACAGCCCAGACCTGGCACCCAGTGATTTCCATCTCTTTCCAAAGTTGAAGGAATTTTTGGGTGGAAAGCAGTTTGGAAATGACGATGAACTTAAGGAAGCAGTGGTAAAATGGCTCAAATCATTCGCGGCTGAAGAGTATAACGTCGGAATAGAAAAACTGGTCCCACGTTACAACAAATGTCTCGACAAGAACGGGGATTACGTAGAAAAGTAATGTAAGGTACTGTGGCATTGTAAATAAAATTTGGTGGAGAAATCTTTTGTTTTTATTTTTTCATGCTAAAACGTTCTTTACTTTCTGGACGACCCTCGTATATTATTTTTTTAAATATTATATATAAATTTTAACGACTATTGTTTTTGGACTCTGGGCACCTAAAGAAGAAAAAATAACATGGTCCCGGGCTTAAGTCTTACCATGAGACCTACACTAATAGCTTCTTCCCTATGGAAATTCGCTAAAATGAAAAATATCAAGGCTACGATATGACAACCATTTAGATTCTGACCTTGCTGGTGTCCCAGTCATCGTCATCTTCATCTCCAAAGTCGACACTCAGGGGAGCCACCTTGATCCAGTTGTAGAGGCGGCGGCAACATGCTTTTAGCACTGAGTCCTTGGCCTCCTCTATGAGATGGGCTCTCAGTTCCTTCTTCAGATCCGGGTACACCATCTTTTGAGTGCCATCTCTACACACTCAACCCGTAGAGAATTCCACTCCTGCACGT